>JBAMHZ010177478.1:0-12634 GCA_037177395.1 Alpinia galanga | reverse complement strand
AGCCTTGGCAGACATGTTAAGGCCTAGCCGGACGTTTCTCGACCTACAACATTGACAACGAGAGAGGAACCACGACATCGATGTGATTGGCACAGACATGAATGTAGAAGCTAAGATCACAGAGGTTTTGTACCTATTGGAATCAGAAAGAAATTGATCCTTTTCTAGTTTTGAAAGCTGAAGTGCTGCTTCTCTTTTGCTATCGCCACCTTTCAACAAAATATTTCTACTCAGAGAACAGACAGGCAAAAGACTACAGAGAGTGACAGTTGCTGTCATTTTGAAATTAGATTGAACCTTCAGATGGAGGGGTCTCTCTGGAGTATCGAAAATGGACACCGACTAAGAGACTGTAATCCATGATCCTTTCTTGCTCAAGAAATTCACAATCCCTGTCAATTTGCCTGTACAAAAGATGTAATTGATCTCTTATCTTCATGCACGAGAAGGTACTAATTAAAGTTAAAACATAATCGATAACGATACCTTTGGAACTCTTGAAACCAAGAACGGTGCAGTCGAAAAATAAAGTTAAGATCAAGATCTTTTAAGGTGGTGTTTTCGTTGATCTCCGACTCTGGCTTGCTGGTCATGCGACCGTGGGAAGATCCTTTAAGGTCGAAGCGCCTATGAATGGCAAACGCGGAACAAAACAAGTTCTCCATGATAACGAAACGGACCTAGATCGCAATTACAGAAGAAACAAAAGGCCTCACATGTCATGAACATAAAATCTTTGTAATGGGGAAGTTGTGGAAGTTTGTTGAGACTTGGAAGCTGACCTTCTTCTGTGCAGCTCCAGTTAACTTCACGCAGTGAAGTCCAAAAAACTTGGTCACCAAACTGTTTTCGAATTTCCTCACATAGCTGTAATATGCCGGGAGCATTCTCAAAAGGACCTAGAACAGCATGTTTGGTAGAGTGCTAGATCAGGAAAAGAATGATCCTTCGAAAAAAAGAAGAAGATGAGCTCTCTCTGAAAAGATGCTCGCTCACTTTTACTTCAGATTTCTTCATTGTCTTTATCATGTATTTGTCATCGTTGGTCAAGTAGAAGAAACTTCCACTCTTCCCAGGAGACGAAAGCTCTCTAAGTGCATCGTTTCCGCAAAGAGACAACATGTAATCAGCTGGATCTACTTTGAACAGCCTGCAAAGTGTCCTGGACATTCAATTTAAGCATAATGGATCAACAAATCTGAAGTAGGATGAGCAAAGACACCGAAAGATTTATGTATACAAGATAACAAAGTAGAATTCTCTCAGTAACCTGAACACCAAAGGGCAGTAGTCTTTCCACTTGAATTCGCAAGATTGATGTGGAGGTGTGTGCTTTGATCCTTCAGATGGAAACTTGGTCCACACTTTCTCCTTCGGGTCGAAGGCCGACGATTTCAGCTCAGCATGAGTTTGGCCTTGTTTACCAACAGCATGCCTGTAACATCGATCGAAACTTCGTCTGTGAGTTTTTGCAGAATAGTGGCTGATCAACAACTAGGAATTTCCAGCTAGCGTCACAGAATTCCATGTTTTGAGCTTCATGCACAAGGTAAATGTAACAAGAATCGCGGAACATGTTCAATAGCTGATGAACCAGTGTGTTCTTCCTAACCTCGATATGGTTTGCTCAAAACAGCAGCCTTGATTCTGCTCGTCTGAACTCCAAAAAACTATGAAACTAACTGTAACTTTGAAGAGCAAGATATAGCAAGTCCAGAAGCAGCAAATTCATGTGAAAAATTAGGAGATTGAGAAAAGCAAGTTCTTCCGAGAAGTGAAACGAACAATTAATGGAACAAATTCTGCATTTTGAAAGAGAGAGTAGATCGAGCGCAACGAGTTTGTAGAAATCTAATCTCTATTTCAGCATTCTAATCTAATCTTTGGCATCAAGTTTTATCGGTTAGAGAGAAAGTCGAGAATGATATGGACATATAGTTAGGCATCAATAAATGTCCATTATGGTAAATAATCGCACGATAAGAAAAGATTAAGAAAAGCTTATTTAAATATAGATAAGAAAGGATCTATGCAACTTTTCCACTTCGATCAAAGAGAGAGAGAGAGAGAGAGAGAGAGAGTTGATCGTCGTTGTCTCGAGTATTTTTCAAAGGCGAGTATTTTTCAAAGGCTAGAGACGCGTAGCCATGCATGAGGCATTACCTGATCCCAAGCTGGAGATTGAGCATGAGCTCGTAGTTCTTGTGCCCTTTGGTGATGGTCTCTCCTTGCTTCTTCGGCGGCCTCGGCGGCGCCCACGACCTGCGCGGCGGCCGGGAAGCTAGTTTGGCCTCTGTCTCATGCAGCCGCGAGCTTGCAATGTCATCCTTTGCTACGTCCAATGGGATCTCTCCGATTACGGTGTGCGTCCTCCCGTTGGACCTTCGGGGGGCACCGCCGTGGCCGCTGATGTCCACCGACGCCCGCCTCTGCGGCCGGCCCGACGACGACGACGACCGCCACATCTCCACGTCCGACCAGTTGAGGACCTTCTGTGAGGGGAGCACGGACACGGTCACTTCCGGAGCGATCTTGCACTCGTGGAGGTCGGCCAAGAATGCTTCCTGTGGGTCCCGGGCAGTGGGGGAGGTCGCCGTGGCCGACGGGTAGTACACGCCCTGCTGGATCCCGGCGTTGTCCTTGGTCCATTCCCCGACGTAGAGGCTGCCATCTGGCCACCGGTAGCTGCCATTGCCCTTGGGACACCCGTCTTCCCACCCGCCTTCGTACCGGCTGCCATTGGCGGAGACTAGGGTACCGCGGTTGTGGATGAGCCCGGCTGCCCACTGCCCCACGTACTCCGCCCCGCTGCTCCACACGTACCGGCCGTGGCCATCCTGGAGGCCGGAGCGCCACTCGCCGTCGTAGTAGTCCCCGTTGGAATAGGATTTCTTGCCGTGTCCGTGCTTGAGGTTCATGGACCAGTTGCCCCAGTAGGTCTCGCTTCTGGCGCCGGTGAAGATGCCGAAGCCGTCCATGAATCCGGCCTTGAACTCCCCCTCGTAGGTCAACCCCGACGGCCAGGAGAACTTCCCGCGGCCGGTGATTTTTCCGCGCCGCCACTCGCCCTCGTACATGCACCCGTCGGTCCAGAGGAACTTGCCAGTGCCGTGGGGGACGCCGCCGGACCACTGGCCGGAGTAGTAGTCGCCGCTGGGGAGGACGAGCTCGGCTCGGTAGAGCTCCTCCTCCTCCGCCTCCGTCGACGCCGCCATCGAGGAGTCATCATCGCCGCCCCAGCCACGGGAAGAGGTGGAGGCAGAGTCATCGTCGGCGGACATGGGGGACACCTGGCAGACCCGGCGCCGGCTGCCGGCCTGGTACACCTTCTGCGCTTTGCGGACCGCTGACTCCCACGACTTGGCGATGTTCTGCTGCCGGTGCTCTTTGTACATTCTACTCCTTCCCCGTCGCCGTCTCTCCCCTCCCTTCTACTCCTTCCCCGTCACGACGACCGCCATTGCCGGAATCACTTACAGAAAACAAGAAACGGTACGAGAAATTATGCAAACGACTTTTCCACAAATTAACGCAGGGAAAAGAAAAAAAAGTAAGATTGCGATAAAAGACGAAGAAAGCCAAAATTGGGATGTCTGTTATCACAACCAAAAAACTCTTTCGCTTCATTATTGTTCTCGATTAGCCATTCTTCTAATTTGAGCAATCCAATCCGCCCTAACAAATGGAAGGCGAGCCTAATTCTCGGCCCGAACTAATCTCGTTTTCTTTTTCGGGCACACAAAGATCACGAAAAAAGAACGCCAAAATTTTGATATTGTGGCGATACCGTCGTGCACCCATTTCGCAAGCCTCGTCACGATCTTTTTACAACTATTTTAAATTGAAGCCAGGATTTGACGATTTCACGGACCCCGTTCGGCGTCCGCAGCGAGAACGAGGAGGATGAAGTTGGTCAACGGTATCTATTAATGGATTCTGTTTGGACACGCGCGTTTGTGGTTTTCGCCGTGTCGCTTTGGGTTGTCCACGTCAGCTTTCCTTTTTCGATTGCTAGATTTTGTGGCGCCATCTCGTGGACACGTCATTCGTATTCCATTAAATGTTGGGGACTCAAAGTGAAAGTCTCTCTTTCACTCCAAATCCAAGGACTGACGGTTTTGTTACACGCGGCGGCCACCAGCCGACGGCGGCCACTGTTGTTGTGATCTATTTTAATTATATTAATAATTTATATATAATATTTTTAATAAATTAATTAGTGTAATTTTATTTTAAAGGATAAAAATAAAAAAATAATTAAAAAAAAATTATAACTTAGAATTAACGTTTTTGATTTTGAATTATTTAATTTTTTTTATTAATATATCAGGTCAAATATCCATCATAATTTGATAATCATTTAAATCTAAATCAAATAAATTTTTTATTAATAACTTCAAACAAATAAATTTTAAAACGTCCATGTATCTAGAGGGGCTCAACAAACAATGAAAAGTTGATGAAGAGCTCAGAGAGCTCGGCGGTTATTATCGACTCAGCTCTCCTGCACGGCGACATGTCAATCTAATCCACAAGATCAACCCTTAAACGGAAGAACTTTGGACACTTAAACAGTGAGTATGACTTCCTTATCTAGAGTAGAATTGAGATTTAAGGACATTCTCTTGCAATTTTTTCTCTATCAAACCACGATGGACAGCCCACTATGCTGTCACAAGAAGAATAGTTTGGCCCACTATCAACTCCCAGGTCCCAAAACGGTAGTCGTCCCTGCCACAACACGACAATTTTGCAAGAAGAACAGAAAAATGATGCAGAGATTTGACCTCGAATTTAAAAAGAACAAAATCTCCAAAAGCAACATTATTAAATGTGTGTTTTTTAAACCTTTTTTTTCTTTTTTTTTTACATTCCACAAATTTAAATTTATCCACGCCGTTAAGATTATGCTACGGTAACAGATTCAATATGAATCTTCCCACTCCAACACATCGTTAATCAACCACTTTGGCCAGAAAATACTTAACAAATCGAGATCGGGACGTTAAAAAAGGATGATGACGTTAAGCAACACGCTGTGCTACCGCCCACCATTTTTCTGTCGCTTATGTGACTTATTTTGGCAAAAGTTTGAGGTGCCTTCGCCAACCAGACGGCTGGTACACATAAGGGTAAACGGCAGCAAAACGGGTAGCCCGACGTCATCCCCGACGTGTAGCTAGTCGGTCAACTCAGTTAGGTCGATCGGTTGCCATTTTTGTATAATTCTTTATTATGGAAAAATTTCATTAACACCCTTACTTTATATGCTTCTTATTCGTCCCTACCACCCCATTTTTAAAATATTACCAAATGCAGTGTTTTATAAGGGCGGAGCAGAAAAGCGGGTCGGCGTAGCGTGCAGGATGGAATTTTTTAAAAAAAAAAGGAGTCAGATTCGGGTCGCATCGTGGAGGTGGCACGGCAAGCGCGACGATCTCCTTCGCTTCTTCGTCTCTCTCTCTGGGACTTGGGAGTGGGGCGATTCGAGAGTAGTGGAATAAGCGAGGGTTTTGTTTTTGCTTGCGCTCCTGCGCAGCCACAAGTCCGCATTTGACTCCCCGATTCCTTCCCCGGCTCCGAGCCTAATTCCTGTCGTTTCCCCTCCATTCGCCACCTCTGCGGAGAGAGACGTGAGGGGGAGCCTTTTTCCTCTTCTCCGACCTCTCTCTCGCTATCCTCTCCCCTTCCACACACTCGCTTCTCCATCCTCATCTTATTGCCTCCACACGATCTCCCCTCCCCTCCCTTGTCTTCCGCCCCCTCTCTTCCTTCCCCTCTCCCTTCTCCTGGCTGCCGGTGGGTGGGTTAGTCGAGCGTTTGCGAGATTTCTGGATCGCGCATGGCGACTCCCGCCGGTCATCTGCACGCGCCGCCCGATATTCTCCTCCGTTCCTCGCAGTCGAACCCGCTCTTTCTCTCCTCCACACGGAACTTGCTCTTCCGCGACGCGGCTCATCTCGGACAGCGCCAGAGGCGCCGCCGGGCTGCGGCGCTCCGATCGGGGGCCGGTGTCGGGGGGTGGTCGTCTTCGTCCGCAGTTAGGGCGGTGCTTGACCGCCACGGAGCTGCGCTCAGGGAGGTGAAACGTAGCCAGTCGGAGGATCGGCCTAAGGTAAATGCTTTCTTTCGTTATGGGGAGGTGAGATTTAGTGGTTCGTGGTTGATTGGGCGATCCGTGCTTCTGCAGTACTAATCCTTTTGCGTATTAGTAAATGATAATCTTTTTCTTTTTCTCCTTTTTGCGTTCGTGTTTCGTTTTTTATTTATTGTTGTTGAACTACTGTATATCGACGTTCGAATTGTCTTGAGTTAGCTTTTGTGCGAATGGATCGATGAATTTGCTCGCTTAAGGTCTGTTGACTTATTCTGTTCGGCAGACAGCGATTATTTGTGCATGCTTGGCTAACAATGAATTGATGCCGAAGTCTTGGTTATCTTATATGAAGCTTTGCTTTGACTCTGTTAGTTTTTGTTTTCTATAGAATGACGGAGAATATTTGGTAGACTGTAGCTATAAATAAGGATTGACATCCCCTTTTAAGGAATATCATTTCCAATTTGCACTTGTTTTTGATCATTAAACTTCTCTGGACTTTTTAGTTGGGTGCGAGTAATTATTTAGTGCAGTGTCTAAGAGCATACTACTGAAAGTTTAATTGAACACTTGAAGCAATCATGGATTGAATTCAGAATCTTATTCAGTGTTCATTTTTGCAGTGATTATGAAGAATGCCAGAACATTTTTATTCATTTGTTTCATAAAAGCTTTCTTTTATCTAATGATTGTGTTCTGCCCTGCCTTTACTTACCTATGATTTTTTGTTATTGTCATTCTAATGTTTATGTGAGTAGAGGACATTCCCCTTATATAGTCCACAACACGCATCTCAAGTTGTTACCTATGTGGACGATAAAGGAGAAGATTATACCTATTCGGAGAATCCCTATATGCTATAGAACCCAAAATTTTTCCAGTGCATGTTATTATCATTTTCCAATTTTCCATATACTCCTGCTTCTAGGTAGTTTTATACTCTAGGTAGCTCATGTAAGGTAAAATAGAGAAAAAAAAGCTTACTAATGCTAGAAGGTTTGGTGACGATATCGTGTTTGAAAGTTACTGGCCATGACTACATGGTTTGCAGTATCAGTACCAGGGATTTTAAAATATCTAAGTATTGGTTATATCTAATTGGTGAGATAGGAATCACTAACAATATTTAAAAATAGAAATAAGTCTTCAAATTATCAAATAACAATTTTATTTCTCATTAACTTAATTTTAATTATTTTACTTAATTTTAGTTAATAAAATATATCTAAAATTCAATTTACATTAATCTACTCATATTTAGATTAATCAAAATAAATTTGGTTTGTCAAATTTATCTATGATTCAAAGTGATTAATTAAATTAATTTAATCAAGTTCACTTCTTATTTAGTGTAATTGTAATTCAAAATCACATCTAATCCTTGAGGTAATCAATTTAAATTAAGATGCCTATTCACAAAATGAATCTTAAAATAATTTATATCAATTTAGTTAATTTAATTCTTTAATTTTAATTTTGATAAATTTAATTTAACTTAGTTTATTAATTTTGGTTAATTATATTAAAATCGGATTTAAATTTATTTATTGTAATTAAATTAATTAAGTTGAAATCCTATTTAATTTAATCAATCTGATATTTAAAAAATGATTATATGATTAACTTTAAATCTGATTTAATTTTATTAAAACATGTATCTCATTGTTATTAATAATTTGATCATTATTTCAATTATAAACAATACTAAAAAATTCTCAAGAAAGCTACAGCTTATGTTCCTTTACCTAAACTCAGTGAACAACCACCATATCTCACACCTTGCTTATGTTCCTTTACCTAAACTCAGTGAACAACCGCCATATCTCATGCCTCACATGCCTTCGTGACACTCTAGGAATGCTTGGAATTTGTGA
The DNA here is from genome assembly GCA_037177395.1 of Alpinia galanga. Lineage (NCBI taxonomy): Eukaryota > Viridiplantae > Streptophyta > Magnoliopsida > Zingiberales > Zingiberaceae > Alpinia > Alpinia galanga. The sequence continues at coordinate 4,663 of JBAMHZ010177478.1, read as the reverse complement.
CAGCGGATTGGAATTTTAAGAAGTCTACCCCAAACTTGTCCTATGCCTTAATTCGATACTTCACAATTCCTGTAACATGTTGCTTTCTTCAACAAAGGTACTGTGTTCTTTTGTTCTTCTCCTTTTCATCTCCATCTTGCCTGATTGCATTTGCAAAACTCCATCCTATTTTTACTGTTTTCAGCAAACATGTTGATTTTGTGGTTGTTTTTACCACAAACATATTGTTTTTATAGTTCATCCAAGATTTTAGGAGGAGTCAGATTGGACTCGTTCTATGCTGATCCAATTTGGCAAGTCTAGATCAGGATTGGTGTATTTTTCCAGTGATGTTTTACTATCCATGTTCTTGGATACTGAGATTGTCAGACCTGGCATGAACCTAGCATGAAGGCAGTTACTGACCTCAAAAATGTCCTGATGAAAATTTGCAAAATAAATAGAATGATAGGTTCTAATGCATATATATTTGAGGACGTGGAGTATGGAAGAAACCGTGGGTAAAAGAATAGATATCTTACAGTGATCTCAGAAATAGGAACTTATACATGGAAAAACAAAGTGCTTTACATTGTCTTAAAATGGTATCGATAGTGTGCAACCATTTTAGTATGGTTTCCTAGGAATCAGACAACTGTAGGCCATATTTTTTTATGAAGGAAATGTAGACAAAAACAAGGCGGTGGATGGATTTCCCATTTGCCTTTTCCTATGTTTTCTTCAAAAATGCGAGGGACGGAAGGAAACAATTGTGGAAATGTTTCCCTAGTTTGACCCATATCTGCTTCCACTGAATTTGGGCGGAAGGTGGAAAAAGTGCTGGTCACATACGACAGAGCTCAAATCTGACCAAAAAAATTTTAAAATTATTTTTCCAGAACAAAAAAATATTTTTGGCTAACTTCTTTTAAATGGTTTTAACAAATGCTTTTTTAAGTCTCTTTTGTTCCCCCCAAGAAAATGGTCAGAAGAGAACTTTTTTTCTTTTACCTCAAGGAAATACAAGCTAGGGAAATGATTTTCTATTATTTTCTAAGAACTTTTTCTTTAAGCTAGTGATGCTTTTGGTTACTCAACCATCTATGGTGCAACATTCAATCCATAGCTTTGCCTAGTAGCACAATGCTTGTATTGCTCTCCCACAACTCCATTTTCATGATCTAGGTTGCTCCCATTTCACTTGCCGCTACTACGGAAATCACTTTTGCTTTCTTTTCCTTGACTACTACGATGTTTCAATTTGTGAAGTTGTCTCTTGCTTGCCACTCTTTTTTCTTTCCCTAGTGGTTTCCTTCCCTCATAGGAAACTAGGCATTAAGCAAGATGTAGGTAGTGATATGTCTTTGAAACTGGTGGACGTCAATATAATAAACATATGATGGAACCCAACAATAATTAACTTGATTTGTCCTTGATCTTGGCCCAGCTCTCCCTAGTCAATTTAATAAGTTTTTTTGTTTTCTAAGAAAATGAGAAAAGTAGTTTTAGGTATGATGTGTATCAAGCTGAAATTACCTATTTGAAAAAAATAATATTATCAAGCATTTCTTATACATAGAAAGAGGAGAGATGATACACTACACTGCAAAAACAGAATATAAATAAATTTGACTCTTTCTCTCTCTCTCTCTCTTCTCAGATTAGAGCACATATATTAATAATGTTGAGTCTACTATCTATGTTAAGAAATTTTGTGGCAGATGCTTAGTGAAATATTTGCAAATTTGTTTTCAATGGACAAGTGGAGTTATAATTTTCTTGGGAAGAAATATTTGGAGTAAATTGGATAAAGTGGTAGCTCACCTCTTTATACATGCTATGCCCTTGAGATGCATGATTATTTATAATATAGATAGCATGGTTTGAGAAATTGGTTAATACTGATCTGAATTATCTGAGTTGGATTTGATTGTCTGAGTCCAATTTGATTCCTCTTGAGATCTCAGGTGGACTAAAATAAATCCTAAGATTGTTATAGAAACTGCCACAAAATAAATGAATTTGCAGAAAATATGCAAAATTTAGGTTTTTTACAAATGGAATAAGGTGAGATAGAGATGAAAGGAGAAGAATGGGAAGATATGATGCCTTATTTAAAGGAAGCAATGAGTTGGAGGGATCGTGAAGTACCAAGAGGCATAAGGAGAGTCCAAGGAAGAGTTCGAGGAATTCTTGTCAGTGATGGTGAGTTCCAACTGTTCCTGGAATGGCCGGCCTGGTGGCATGTGAAGCATAGTAGCTATTCATGAGTTTGAGGTAGAGGAACAAAAGTAAGATATCCAGTGCTATTTATAATTAAAATAATAGTTAAATTATAAATAACAATAAGATAAGTTGCTTAATAATATTAAAGATTTAAACTTGATTGTTACATTTTAAGGATACGTTGAACTAATTAAGGATCAATAAAGATAAAATAATATATATTGAACTAATTAAGGATATATATGAACAAGTAATAACTAGAGTGAAGATTTCAAGTGAATTAACTGAAACATTTCCAATAAAGATAGAGTTACATTAAGAATTAGCTCTAAGTCCTTATTTTTTTATACTACTCATAGATGAACTCACTGGACACATTCAAGATACAGTATCATGGTGCATGTTGTTTGCAGATAATATTGTTTTGGTAGATGAGACATGTGAAGGAGTAAATGCTAAATTAGAATCTTGACGGGAAAAACTAGAAGTGAAAGGTTTTAGGTTTAGTAGAATAAAGACCGAATATATGAAGTTTAAGTTTAGCAATATTAGACATAATGAGACAAGTATTAAGATAGGAGATGACGAGTTGTCTGGAACTGAGAGTTTTAAGTATTTAGGATTATTTTTGTAAGACGATGGAGGAATCGAAAGAGATATTTGATATAAAATACAAGCAGGATGGTTAAAATGGAGGAGAACATTAAGTGTTTTTATGTGATTATAAAGTACATATAAAATTTAAGGGGAAGTTTTACAAAATGGTGATAAGACTTACTATGTTATATGAAGTTGAATATTAGGCGACGACTCAAGTACATGAGCAGAAAATAAGAATTACAGAGATAAGAATGTTAAGATGTATATATGAACATATGAGGATGAACAAAATAAGAAATGAGAGCATTAGAGAGAAAGTTAGAGTTACATCTATTGAGAAAAAACTCTGAGAGATACATTTAAGGTGGTATAAATATGTATTTAGACGACCAATAAATGCTCTAATTAGGCTATGTGAAATTATGACAAATATAATTATCGTACAAAAGGTTGGAATCTGCCAACCTAGCGACCCCTACCAGTCCGCCTCATTGTAAGGGTGATAAATTACGGTGAGCCTTTGATCCTTGAGACTAGTAATCAACGCATTGAGGGATGACATCTTTGTGTTTGCGAGGGATTAATCCATTGTCCATTGTACAATATTTGCATGTGTTAACCACTAGACTCTTCCTGCAGGTGCCAAATATACACATTAAACGTGGAAGAGAAAGATAAAAAAAAAAAAGACTTGATTAATAAAAATAAAATAAGATAAAATTTATTTATGTATAGATGATGATATAGTAGGAGGTAGAGTCTAATGACATAGAAGGATCTATACCGTCATTATTGTTATTATATATAAATTATCTATCTCATTTGAGGTTGTTGATGTAGTTTTTTTCTTCTGCCAAATTATTAGATCTGCAAAGATTAATAAGCATCAGATAATTCAACGGGAGTTATCCTATGCTTATAATCACACATACATGCCCTGTTTGATGTCCATATCATTGTTTTATATAATTGGAGAGGAGAATGAGGAGAAATTGTAATGTCCACTCTTTTATAACCATCGACGTTGTATCATAATGGCTGTAATTGCCATTAGTACTTGTCCATTATTCCTCATCACATCTATCGTTAGGATGTTGTTTTCCACATTACCCTTTGTAAATTGAACTCAGATTTTTGATTCCTTGAATTCTAGTCTTTTGTACAAAGATCGTCATTTATACAGTATGTACAAAGATTCTCATGTATACAGGCTCAGACTCTAAAAGTCTCAAGGGTATTCAAACTCGAACTCTTGAGTCGTGGACTGTTAGGTGTTTGGAGGCTCAGAAATTTAGACTTTGACTCTTGAGTTCTTGGCTTTTAGGTATCTAAGTATTCATCCTCATCTTGTAGGTGCTTGAGTACCGAGCATTGGAGCTCTTGAGCCACTCAATAAGCCTCTAGGACTAGTTCAGTTAGTAAGTGCACGAAAGTTTGTCTTGTAATGGACAAAAGTTAATTTTTAGAAAGATCATAACCGTGAGTCATCGATCGATCTCCTTTTTTATACTTGTCACTTGAGTTTTTGATTTATCCATTTTTTCGATAAGGGCAACTAAGGGGAACCGCTAACGTGGCAATTTCATATTTTTCTTAAGCTATTAATAACTCGAATCAGTTTGGTAGCCTATAGATTAGCCCAATACACCATAGCACATCAAGTGTGACTCAAATAATAGTGACTTAGCACGATGATTTAGCTATTTAGGCCGGGGTGGGATCACGCAACTCATTAGACCGGGCCGGATACCTACGGTATCAAATACCATGTTTTCTATGCAATGCTTGACTTTAAAAAATACGAATCATGCTCTCCTCTAACGTTATTGCTTAAAAAGGATTTCAATAATATATCTTC
>JBAMHZ010177371.1:0-14835 GCA_037177395.1 Alpinia galanga | reverse complement strand
ATATATTATGAATAATAATTTTATGATTATTAAATTTTATTTTATTTTTTTAATCCTATTTAAATTAATTTTACTATGTATTTTATATTAAAAAATTATCGAAATTTATCGATACAGCACGATATTATATCGAAACCATATCGTTCTGATCGCAGATCGAAACCTCGATACTGGTCGAAATTTTAAACCTTGGATATAGGACCTAATTTAGAAATCCTAAATTTAAAAAAAAAATGGGACTAAATCCGTAACACCCATAACTCGTAACCTGATATAGACTTTAATTAGTTTAACTTGTTTGATTGTGAAATCCATCAATTTTTTCCTAAAATCGTTAATTAGTTTCACTTCTTTGAATGTGAAATCTGTCAGTTCTAGAATTGTTAAGTGTTAGGTTAATCTTTGTGTTTAATGTTTTTTATATTCATATTCATTTCATTATTCGAAGTATGTTGTTTTTTTAGGATTGTATCATTGTTCATGATATTAACATTTTTACCTTGTCTTAAAAATGAATGCAGTGATTGCTATAACAAATTGACCGATTATCTACTGTACTGGTTTCGTGTCTCATTGCCCAGTCATGTAAGTGTTTCCTTTTGAGAGTCTTATGCTTATATAACAGTGTGTATTATTAAGCTATTGCTATTTCCGAGGAGCATTTCATCACAGTGCTTTCTGTTATTTCATTTTTTTTTTTTTTGAAAAGGATTTGAGTGATCTATGCCACCATATTTTTATTGAGAACTGAGAAGTACAAGAGCCTAGAAAACAGAGGGAGAGGTTACTCTTGACCTAGATTAGATCATCAGCTAGATTGCAGGACTATATACATTGAAAGACACTACTCATAAACCGGCCCTTAGCTTGCCCAGTCCCAGCATGTAGGCTCTCCTAGATTTAACCAGGACTCCCACCTTCCAGAGGTGAATAGTACAAAGATCTATGAATTAAACCTCTACACTCGAGTCATTGTTTTAAAAAAATATATTTGGAAACAGGCAACACAAACCATATACAACCAAACACATGCAGAAGTGTTAAAAATCTTGAGATTGTTTCCACTTGGAGAGCTCCACATAGCTCCATCAGCCCACTGCTAAGAATCCAGCAGACCATGATAAGGAGATGGAGGAGAGTAAAGTGGACCAGCCAATTCCTGCAGTTGAACATGTTAAGAAGTGATGTTGGTTTGACTCCTTGGAGGACTTATTGCCCATGATGCAGAAGAAATCTGGCAATTGGATATGTTTTTTCCTCAATTTTACCCTCGTGTTTAGTTGGTTCCTTAAGAACCAAACTAGCACCTTCAACTTGATAGGAGAGATATTATCCCACACCCAAATGGACCACCAAAATGTTCGACCATTGTTCAAGAGCATTTGATTGGGTGGACCTACTGAAAATATCCCATGCTCATTTCATCTCCATATGATACCAGGCTCTTCTGACGCAATGAACAGTAAACCAAACATATCGGAAAAACAAATCTGAGTCACTATAAACCACAAGGTGATCAAATGAGAAGCCCAAAGTCGGTATGGAGAGATCAAACTGCCAAAGTTTTATGTTTTCATTTGAACATATAGAGAAAGTGGAGGAAAGGTTCTTTTTAACGTCATACCATCTATGATACCATCCAATACCTGTACATGCTAAAGGTAGGTGTTTGTAATTCTGAATGTGTCGAATTCAATGCTTAATATTCTAAAATCTCTTACCGCCCAAATGTTTAACCAAAGGAAGTCTAGGACCTATTTGGAATCACCAGTTAACAACCTCTAGTGCCAAAGTACCAAAGTATGCTTCATGAACCATCATTTTCCAATGCAGGCTAACATTTGAAAAGTATAGCTACCACCACTTGCATAACTGAGTTTGATTGTATTGTTTTAAGCTAACGATATAAGGCCTCCCAATTGCATCAGTGAGCGAACTGAGCTCTAAGAAGAGAGATATCTGACAAGTGATGAGTGCAATTGACAATGCTTCCTAAAGATCATGTGAATAACCAGTGATTAATCTCGTGCTGTGCGGGTTGGAACAGTCAATATTTTTTGTTGCACTCTGGTATTGTGACACAAAACAAGTCAATACCAGCACGAACAAGGGAGATATAGGGCTTGAATGAAGTTTACACTAAAGATTTAATTATTGTTCTTTTTTCTAAGGAAATTAGCTTTTACATAATTATTTTTTATCCAAGACTTGCTTACAAAGAAGTTATAGTTCCCAGCAAATTAGCTTTATTTTGATATTAAAAATTATGCAAAAAAAAAAAAAAGACGAATAGTTCAGTAGAATAGTTAACAATATATTTTTTACATGAATTTTGCAAAGGAAACAAATATTTTGATTTCTTTTCCTCTTTTAGATGAAAAAGATTAGAATAAGAGATTTTGATCTCATTTTGATAATTCTCAGCCTAAAAAAAAATATCTTTGTTAATACAAGCAGTAATTTACATGAACACAAATTTGACATTGTTCTACTTTTTGCTTGTAGAATACACATTTTATATATGGCAAAACTCTTTTTAAACTAGTTGTTGAGTTTTTTACTTCTTGTAGAAGCAATTATTGAAACAAGAAAAAAATAATTATTAGGTTTCTTTAACAGCAAAAGAAAACACATAAAAAGGAAAATAAAAAATAAAATAAAATTATTTACCAAAAGATGATGAGATATAATGTAGGTGATAACTTTATAAGCAAAGTGATCAAGATTCTTGTAATGATTATCAATTATTAATGGAGATGATAATTGGTATACTCTTATACTTAATAAATACGGAAACCATATTGGTACAACATGATAGTTTATCATTCTGGTTAAAGTTTGAAACTTGGGATTTTAAATTTTGATCCAAACAATCTCTGAGCCAAGTCTGAATCAAATACACTAAACTTCTATAACTACTAGAGAGATTAGAAGGTTGTCCACTAGCATAAGTCTACCCCCTGGAGAGAGAAAGGCTCATTTTCAAGGGTCAAAATGCCTACCCACTCTAGCAATAAGGTTGTCCCAATAACCTCTTTTCGGCCTATTGGTCGGAGTTGAAGATACGATATGTCAGTGAAAAATGCTACAACGGATATGAAAATCCCTGCCTGATTGTCTCCAACTTGTGAATCCCTCCCGATATAAATTATAGAGGACTTTCTTTTGTTGATTTTCAAACCACTAACAACCATAAAACCTGCCACTAGCACTTGCAAATTCTCACTACTGAGGTTAGAGAACAAATAACATATCATCTGCACATTGCAATATATCAAAACTACAATCATAGCAAGATCCCTCTAGAAAAGCCAACCTCCTTCCACTTACTGAGGACTTAAGATGAAAGACATCCGTTAGTAGAATGAAAAGTTACGGTTAAAGAGGATTGAGAGGATTACCTTGCCTTACACCCACTTCTGCACTGAAACCAAGAGCCAATCTGATGATTGACTTTCACAATGGTCTGAGCACTGGATACGTGTCCATAATCTATGAAATCCATTGCACTGGAAAGTCCCCAAGGGAAAGAACATAAACCAACTGACATTATCGAAGGCCTCATCTCATAATCAAGTTTGATCATCACTGACTCTTCTTGCCTGGATTAGCACCAGCTGATGATCTCGGCTGTACACATGTGACTGTTTAGTGCTTTTATTCTTTGGAAAGAAAATTGTGACTCACAAATGAGATCACCGAGTAATTTTTGTAGCCAAGTAACAAGGAGTTTTGATATCAATTTCACAGGTAGAAAGTCACTTAGCCTTTTACTCCAACTCTTGGGATGAGAATGATATTGAATTGGTTGATGTAATTCAAATTTGCTTTTCCCTCCAAATCATGGAAAAGTTTAACTGCTAGGCCCCTTTAATTAAATCCCAAGAAGCAATTAAGAATTCAGAGTTGAACCCATCTGGATGTAGACTTTTAAGCTTGCGTGGACTGGAAAAAGCTTCGTAATTCCCATCTTCAGAAAGGAGCCACAAGGGAGTGCTATTTCTTGTCAAATCATCAAACAAAAAAGGATTTAAAAAAAATAAGGATGTTGAGGGGAGGGTGTACCCAGATAACTAGGAAATACTGCCTAGCTTGAATGATACAAGTGAGGAAACTTATCCTCTTACATTGATCTTCTCCATTTCAACCAAGTGAAAGTGCTCTGCAGTCAGTGTCTTGACTTGCTCTTAGCTTAGTTTGAAGAACCTAAGCTTGCAGACCGAAGTAGAAGCAATGCATCTGTTTGCACTAGAATAGGTCCAAGCATCTGCCACCACCAAGACAAAGTCCTGCTTGTGAATCCAATTAATTTTAAAGTGGAGAGTATTTGAGACCAGGGACCGAACCTCAGGAGATTTAAGTAATGAAGGAGAATGATTCAATAACCATGACAGAAATGTGTAGCTTCAGTCATAGATCGACAATTTCTTATGTGCATATATACCTTTGTATGGTTGTATTGAAATCATTATTTCTCCTGGTGCTTCTCCAACTTCTGCAGCTTCTCCCACCTGAAGCATCTGCGAGAGAGAACTGCTGGTATGGCTATCTGTGTCGCACCCAACTACACAACGAAGAGCATTCGAGGAAGAGAAACCATGTTTGTCGTCCAACAAGAGGCACTGGGAACATGTAGCTACTCTCAGTATTTAAAGTATCAAACTACTCTCGGGTTATGCTGCAAATGTGACGGTTTAGTTTTACGACTACTTCAATCTCTTCCTTTTGTATCTAATGCTGCAAATGCTACGTGTTTGCCCATGATTTAATGTGCCGAGAATGACTAGTCAGTAATTTTTCCTTGTCATCTTGTTTTGCAATGGTATTACATTCAAAAGAATTTAATGTCTCCGATGGTAGCTTCAGTTAGTACAGGGCTGGACTTGCAATATATAATTAGCCATATTGATATTGAGCTTATGAAATTCCAATGACTAAGATCTTTTTGTTGATTTTTGATATTTAAAATGTTCATGCAAAATCGAGTTAATTCAAATAATGAAATTCTAGGTTCAATATTGAGTTTTCTTTTCAAAAGAGATTGATATTTTGTCGATTATCAATCCAAAAAAGGTTCACAGTGAAAGTTGATTTGCAATTAAGTACGTGGGTAGTTTGATATTATTTATTTATTTATTTTATTGTAGTAAAAAGGTGATATGTTCACCTCAAGCATCTCTAGATTAGTGAGAATTTTGTCTAATCGGAGGGTAAAAGTCTTTGAAAGACTATAATATTCAGGGATTGATTTTTATTTATTGTAGTTTGTCATCATGTTAATCATCCGATTTCATGCGGCTTTATTGATCTTAGGTGTGTGTGTATAGAAAGTTTGATGGGTAATATTTTTAGTGATTTTTTAAAATAAGGTGAGAACTTAGATTTTTTTTAAAGCATCTTATGCAAATAATTTTGAGTTTGGATTTTGGTTACGCTTGTAAATGAAAGAATAATCTGAGTAAATTTTATGATTGAAATGTCATTTTTGGTAAAAAGAAAAAAAAGTTGATATTAGAAGGTGAATTGTAATTGAAGATTGAGTCTAATTAGTATGATTGAGTGAATTTAGCACGATGTGGTCGTCTTTGTGTGATCTTTTTTGTTGATTTTTTAAGGAGAAAACGAGTTCTTATAGTTGCAATAGTATCCTCATCGATGACTTATCAAAGGTAACACACATCAGATGTGTTTTGATTTATGACCCCTTAATATTTAAGTCAGACATGTAGATGAGGAAGAAAGAAAGAAAATAGCAAATATGCAGTTGTTAGAATTGCTAGCCTGTGATTTTTCTCCAATCTGTCCTCTTATAATACCTCTGAGGTTTCTTTTTTCCTCCGTTGGACGCCTCATTGAGGCCTTTTGCCAGGCCATTAAGGGATAATTTCTGTAAGGAATCTCTATGTGACCGGCTACGTGGGTAAGAGTCGTTATCCGCAGAGGCTGTTGAGGGATCAGAAGTGTAGAAGGGCTTCCTATATAGTTTTAGGCCTTAGACTTCTTAGGCCCCTTCCTTTGGAGTCTTTACTCCTGACTCGAGAGACTTAGGCCTTCTGTTTTTCTTGAGTAGCTCTGCTTTTGATTTGAGGAACTCAGGCCTTCTGCTTTTTGCTCTTCTAGAGTAACTCTGCTCCTGACTTGAGGAATTTAGGTCTTTTGCTCTTCTCGAGCAGCTCCGCTCCTGATTTGAAAGATTTAAACCTTCTGCTCTTCCCGAGTAGCTTTGCTTCTAGTTCGAAGGACTTAGGCCTGTGGTTCTTCATCGGTTCGCTACACGACCCATTCAACTGAATTTAAACCTATATTGCTCAATGCATTTTTTTAGTATATAGAACCTAAAGAACACAAGATTGGTTAAGTGTGCATCCAAAGAAATTTAAATTTTTGTACCAATTTTAGTTAAAATTACTACTTTCACCTCCATTGCATATGATTAGAGGATGAATGCTTTGTATTAGTGTATAAGATCTAAAAAATAAAAAAGAGTGCTTGAATCTTAAGTAGTTTAGATTCTTAAGCAACTTTGATCAAAACTTTAGTATAGACTTAGATTGCTCAAGACTACAAGATGAGTGACTTTAGTATATGAGGAACATATATTTTATTAGTCTCAAATTCAAGGAAGGCAATGGAATGTTTGAATGTGGATAGTAGCAATTTAGATTCATATAATAATTTTGATCAAAATTTTGCTCAAGACTAGACGATTAATACATTTTATTAGCCCACAAAACACGGAGGAATGCTTGCATGATGCATCGATTATAATTAAAATTTCTATGTGGGCTTAAACTATTTAGGACTAAAAGATGAATGCATTCTATTAATCCATAAGATCTAAGAAACACAAAATGAGTCCTTGAATGTTCATATGAAATAGTTTAGATCAATGTAATAGTTTTAATCAAAATTACTATACAAAACATATGTACAACTTTTGGCCAAAATTGTTATATGTATTTGGACGTTTAGGATTGAAAGATGAATGCATTTTATTAGTTCATAAGGTCAAAGGAGCGCAAAAGAGTGCTTGAATGTACATCCTGAGTAGTTCGTCTAGACCGTTATATAAACTTTTGGGTAGACAACACCATAAGAGTCAAGAATTACATAAAAGTGCTTGTATGTCCAAAATTTGAAAGTACAAGACAAAATACTATACATTGGATTTTAACAATTTAGATCATTTTTTTTCGAAATTTTTTTTATAGATCTATGGTTTTTCTGACAAATGTCTTCTTGGTCTCTAACAATGGAATGATAATATAAGGTTCAAATGAAATAAACCCCAGATTGGATAACAGAGAGAAACTATGAACAATTTGACCATAAAAATGGCTTATGAATAGTCTATCCTTGCACAGTAGTAAAATGCCTTGAAAACGAAGGTAAAGCCAAATTAATACATTTGATAGAGCCACCTAAAATCAAAAGATGGCTCTTGAACAGTTTGCCAGGTAAAAAAATGATAAATAATCTGTACAAGTGACTGAATTTTACACTTCATAACTCAAGTGTGAAACTTGATGCAAATACAAAGAGCAAAATTTCAAAATACACAAGCAACACTCGCTTTAACATGTTTCAGCCCATAACGAACTACATATCGAAATTGTTCCTCAACCAGTTCACAGAAGAGCTTCTAATAGTGTGATATGTCATTGAAGATGGCTTGTAATTCAACAGACCTTCTATTCTCTAATTTCTGGTCCCCAAACCCTGCTGAACAAGTATTGCCTGCACCGTGTATGGATCACATTCTTTTTAAAACTGCATGAATTCCTCTGAACGCGAGACTTGCTATTCTCTGTGTAGAATGTAAAAGGAATTGAGAACTTCAACAAACTAGGGCACCATGGCATATTTTGCTAGACAGTATCACAAAATAATGGTACCAAACACAATAAATATGTTAGACTAAATATTTTGTTACAAAGAGACGTTCAATTAAGCTTCTAACCCAGCAACCAAGCAGGTTAAATATGCACATAAAGCCACATCATAAAAAAGTTTAAGTTGGGTCAGTTAATTCTGAGACATCATCCTATATATCACATTCAATCTATATGGTTCAGGAGCTCCAAAAAATGTCTTCGTCTTCTCTTTATCAGCTGAGAGGAGCAAGTATGCATCGACAATCTTTGAAGGATCAACTTCTAATCTTTCTAGCTCTGTGAAGATCTCCTTTCTTGTAAACTCCTCCTCGACTCTTGGGTGGTCAGCTTTCCTAATTGTTAACTGACCATTTTCAAGGGCTGAGGCTATCCGAAGCAGGCCTGATTCAGAATCCTGAAGCCTTTTATCAATAGTCTCACTGACAGCAGATCTTTTCCTTTTGGACTTGCTGGAAATTGCATCATCTTGAAATGAGCTTGCTTCATCACGTGTCTCGTCAAAAATAACATTATTTTGCAGAAAGGGGTCTTGTGGAGTCTCATCTTCTGGTGCATTGTTGAAGAATGCACCAGCAAATGCATCATCACCTGTGGCACGGTCTGGGGCAAAGAGCACACACAACTTGTCATAGTTGTGAATGGGTTTGGTCCGCCATTTTTTTGCCTGTGGTTTGACCTACATACAAGTACTGTAAGCATCACATGATATATAGTCATAACAAAGATAAATTTCAGAAACAACAAACCTTGATAAGTTCATCCCATATTTCATTTGTTGCATCAAACATCTTCTTCGATTCAGACCATTGAACCCCGCTAGCATTCTTAAAAATCTCATATGCAGCAACAAAATTGTTTTTCAAAGTTTTTATTCGATTTTTTAAATGATCTTTTGTCAGAGAAATACCCAACTTTTCTTGACAAATACTGGTCATCTGTGTGTAGGCAGCTGTTGTAAACATGCCATCCACCCTATTACCATTATTTTGCTGTTCTATCATTGCATCAACAAACACATCATCCATCTCTTCCAACCATTTCAATGTATCCTTCTTTGATGATTGCCCTCCAGAAGGTTTTTTGGATGGAGTAGTCATGCTTGAAAACTGCAAGGACAATATTAGTAACACGTCAGAAGCAATGATCATATATCAAGATAAAGACAATAAACAAATCAAATGAAGCCGTTAACTTAGAAACTTATGCACATAACACCCAAATACAATCTGAATTTAAAAACGGGCAATCAAATCTAGTATGGAGAAACAAAAATACACATAAATTACACAGATAACAGCTTAATTCATTCCTAGTTTGGTCATTCCAAGTTATTCTAGCTATATTATCACTTTCCATCCCCACGCCCATTCCAACGCACACATACACCGCTTCGTGTGCCGATTTTTCTTTTCTTTTCTCTTCTTCTCCTTCCCTCTTCTTGGTCATTTTCTTTCCCTTGCGAGCGCAGCCACAGCTTCTGCAACAGGGCAGTCCCCTTCTTCTTCCTTCTTGCTGTTCTATTCTTTTTTCCCGCCGCTGTCCTCTTTCCTTTTCTCTTCTCCGCCTCCTTCTCTTCTCAAGTGCAGTACGGAGCAACAGCCCCTCTCTTCTAGGGTTTCACTTTCCCAACAGTAGCAGCCTTCTCTTTTCCATTGCCAGAGTTCGTTCCGACGAATCGAGGCCGCCAACGCATAGGGAAAAATGCTTTCTCTTCCCCTCTTTTTTTTATTGTATCATTCTAATTCCAGCAACAGTAGCTCTAAAGTGCTGTTAAGCCTTGGTTTCTTGTTCGTTTGCTCTTCTTGCATCACCATAGCATAGCCGACGCTTGCCGGAGCTAGCTTGGAGCCAACAACAGTCTTTTACCATCAAAAAATTTAGTTGTTACAGCTGTTTTCTTCTTTTGTTCTTCAATTCCAGCAACCTTTTTTTGCCATTTGCCAGCCTTGTTGCGCTCACCCAGCAGCAAGGGTAACACCTTATTGCTTTTCCAGCCGGTAGCAAGCTTCCAACAACAGCAGCAGTAGTTAGAAGCTGCCATTGAAGAAGGGAAATAGATCTTTCTTTCCTCTTTGTTGTTTTAACAGTTTTCCCTTTTGATTTGTACCAAGCAAGATTTATTCTTCAATTCAAGCACCATATCTATGTTAAGCAATTTTGATCTAATTAAATAAAGGTCTAAGTTAGGAATTAGGGATCCACAAGGTAATGAGATCAAAAATGATCTATCGACGTCAAGTCTTAGATAATGTTTTTATGTTATTATGATTAAATGTTTATTTTAACTCCGCCATGATGACCTATCATGGTCGATCCCAAGTCCGGATAAAGAAGGAGGGTTGCGTTAGGTTGCCAGCTAGCATTAAACTAAGGCAAATGTTCAATGAATAAATCCACTAAACTATTGTGCTAATAGTAGGTTGTTCCGCGAAAGGAACCCGTTGCAGGGTCCGACTGTAACGTTTCAGCAAGGACCGATACATCTCTAGAACTCGAATGTAGTGATAAATATGCAGAGTTACAAATCCGACTGTAACATCTCGGCAAGGATCGCTACATCTCTATGAGAACTTGGGTGCAATGTTAAATAAGCAAGAGTTCTCACATCATAGGTTAGATAAGAACAAATATTATAGGAAAACTAATAGTATAAGATTTGGAACATGGAATATAGGAACTCTCACAGGTAAAACAATGGAGGAAGTCGATACGATGCTTAGAAGAAGAATTAGTATTTTGTGCGTACAAGAGACAAAATGAATAGGTGAGAAGGCAAAAATGATAAAGAATTTGGGTTTTAAATTATGGTACACGGGAAAGAGTAAAACAAGAAATAGAGTGGATATTATTATAGATAGTTCGTTAAAGGATGAAGTTATAGTAGTTAGAAAAGAGGATAAAATTATAGCTCTCAAGATAGTAGTGAAGAAAGAAACTATGAATATGCACCTCAAACAGAATTAGATAAAGATATCAAATCAAAGTTTTAGGATAACCTAGATGAAGTATTACAAAATCTTCCACTAAATGAAATAATTTTAATAAGAGGTGATCAAAATAAGTATGTCGGAGTGAAAAATGAGGAATATAAGAGGGTGCATGGATATAGTTTTGGAATAAAAAACATATATGGTAAAACTATATTGGATTTTGCGATAGCATATGACCTTATACTGGTTAATATATTTTTTAATAAAAGAGAAGAACACTTGGTCACGTTCAGAAATAGAAATAATAAATCACAAATTGATTTTCTTATAGTTAGAAAGAGTGATAAAAAGATTTATAAAAATTGCAAGGTCATCCTTGAAAAAAGCTTAACTACCCAATATATGTTAGTAGTGTTAAATATACGCCTCAGGTATAGTATCAATAGAAAAGAAAATATACACGACTCCTAAAATTAAGTGGTCAAAGTTAAAGGATGAGAAACAGAATATATTTAAGGAGAAGGCAGGACTATAAGTATTAAGTAAAATATACAGCGACCCTGATACGATATGAGATAATATGGTATCAAAGTTGACAATAGCACCTAAAATTGTATTCAGTTAGTCACAGAGGCAAGTACCACCAAGTAAAGAATTTTGGTGGTGGAATGAGAAGATACAGGAGAACTGGAAAAAAAACAATCAGTTTATAAGTAATTATATATGAGAAAAATTTTAAAAATATATACAATAGCCAAGAAAGGACTAATAAAGCGGTGAATGAAGCTAAGAATGAAACTTTTAAACGTTTATATCGAAAATTAGATATAAAAAAGGGAAAGAGACATTTATATAATATCTAAAGTGTGAGAGAGGAAGACAAAATATCTTATTCAAATAAAAGATGAATGCAATAGGGTACTAGGAAATAATGGAGAAATAAAAGAATGGTGAAAGAGATATTTTCATCAACTTTTTAATAAATATTTAGGTGACCAACTTAACTTTACCAATTAAGTAGGTCAAAAAGTATAAAAATTTAAATTTTTATCATAGAATTCAAATTTCAAAAGTAGAACAAGCTTTAAATGAGAAGCAAAATAAAAAAGTCGTTGGACCGGACGATATTCCAATAGAGGTATGGAAGTGTCTAAGGTAAAAGGTATTGAAAGACTTAGAAAATTATATAATACGATATTAAAAATAAAAAAATATCTAATTAATAGAGGATAAATACTCTAATTCTCTTATATAAGAATAAGCGGACGTATAAAATTGTGCAAATTATAGAAGTATTAAACTAATAAGTCATACCATGAAATTTTAAAAAAGAATAATAGAAAAAAAGATTAAGGAAGAAGATCACAGTTACTGAAAATCAATTAGGTCCATGCTTAGAAGGTCGACAATAGAAATTATACATTTTCTCAAGCAACTAATTGAAAAGTATCGAGAGTAAAAGCAAGAACTACATATGATATTCATCGACTTAGAAAAAATTTATAATAGAGTTCTAAGAGAAATTATATACAGAATTCTAAAAAAAAGTATTAGCGCAGCATATATTGAACTAATTAAGGATATGTATAAGAAAGTAATGACCAGAGTCAAGACTTTAAACTGATTAACTGAAGCATTTTTAATAAAGATAAAATTACATTAATGATCAATTGTAAGTCCATATCTTTTTATGTTAATCATGGACGAACTCACTAGATACATTCAAGACACAGTATCGTTGTAAGATCTTTTTATAATAGAGTTCTAAGAGAAATTATGATATAAATGAAAAAGTAAAACAAAAAATGGAATGAGTATCGTTGTAGATAATTCGTTAAAGGATGAAGTTGTAAGAGTAGTTAGAAAGGAGTATAGAATTATAGCTCTTAAGAAAGTAGTGGAGACAGAAACTATAAACATATTTAGCATATATGCACATAAAACATGATTAGATAAAGATACCAAATTAAGATTTTGAGATGAACTAGATAAAATATTACAAAACATTATACCAAATTAAATAATGTTAATAAGAGGTGATCTAAATAGACATGTCGGAGTGAAAAATAAGGAATATGAGTGGGTGCATAAGGGTTATAATTTTGAAACAAGAAATAAAGAAGATAAAACTATATTGGATTTTACGATAGCATATAACCTTATACTAGCTAATACGTTTTTTAATAAAAGAAAACACTTGGTCACATTCAAAAGTGAGAATAATAAATCGCAAATTGATTTTCTTATGGTTAGAAAGAGTGATAGAAAGATTTGTAAAGATTGCAAGGTCATCCCCGAAGAAAGCTTAACTACCCAATATAGGTTAGTAGTATTGGATATACGCCTCAGGCATAGTATCAATAGAAGAAAAATATACGCGACTCCTAAAATTAAGTGGTGGAAGTTAAAAGATAAGAAACAGAATATATTTAAGGAGAAGATAGGACTACAAGTATTAAATGAAATATACAGTGAATTATATATTTGCAAGAATGAGAAAAACTTAAAAATATATATACAATAGCTAAGAAAACCGTGAATGAAGCTAATAATGAAACTTTTAAGCATTTATATCAAAAACTAGATACAAAAGAAGGGGGAAAAGGCATTTATAGAATATGTAAAATGAGAGAGAGAAAGACAAAATATCTTATTCAAATAAGATACATTAAAAACGAATGCAATAGGATACTAGTAAATGATGGAGAAATAAAAGAACATTGGAAGAGGAATTTTCATTAACTTTTTAATAAATATTTAAGTGACCAACTTAACTTCGGCAATTTAAGTAGATCAAATGAGTATAAAAATTTAAATTTTTATTATATAATTTAAATTTTAGAAATAGAACAAGCTTTAAATGAGATACAAAATGAAAAGTTGTTGAACCATACGATATTTCGATATAGGTATGGAAGTGTTTAGGGAAAAAAAGATATTGAATGACTTATAAAATTATTTAACATGATATTAAAAACAAAAAAAAATTGATCAATGAAGGGTAAGTACTCTAATTCGCTTATATAAGAATAAAGGGACATAAAAAATTGTGCAAATTATAGGAGTATTAAACTAATGAGTTATACCATGAAATTTTAAAAAATAATAATAGAAAAAAATTTAGGAAGGAGACCACGGTTACCGAAAATCAATTTGGATTCATGCTTGGAAGGTCCACAATAGAAGCTATATATCTTCTCAGACAACTAATTAAGAAATATCGAGAGTAAAAGCAAATCTACATATGGTATTCATTTACTTAGAAAAAACTTATGATAAATTCCCAAAAGAAATTATATGAAGAATTCTAGAAAAGAGAGGTATTAACATAACATATATTAAACTAATTAAGGATATATATGAGGAAGTAACGACCAGAGTAAAGGCTTCAGGTGAATTAACTGAAGCATTTCAAATAAAAATAAAGTTACATCAAGGATCAGCTCTAAGTTTCTATCTTTTTACATTAATCATAAATGAACTTGATATGTTCAAGATACAATACCGTAGTGCATATTGTTTACAGATGATATTGTTTTGGACACATAGAGTAAATGCTAAATTAGAATTTTGACAGAAAACACTAGAAGTAAGAGATTTTAGACTTAGTAGAGTAAGGCCAAAATATATGTAATTTAAGTTTAATAATATTAGACGTAATGAGACAAGTGTTAAGATAGGAGATGACGAGTTGTCTGGAACTGAGAACTTAAATTTAAGTTTAGCAATATTAAACGTAATGAGACAAGTGTTAAGATAAGAGATGACGAGTTGTCTGAAACTGAGAGTTGAAATTTAAGTTTGACAATATTAGACGTAATGAGACAAGTGTTAAGATAGGAGATGACGAGACCGAAAGCTTTAAGTATCTAAGATCATTTTTGTAAGACGACGGAGAGATTGAGGGAGATGTTTTACATACAATATATGCAGGATGGTTGAAATGGAAGAGAGTGTTAGGTGTTTTATATGATCATAACGTACCTCTAAAATTTAAAGGGAAGTTCTAC
>JBAMHZ010177262.1:0-14839 GCA_037177395.1 Alpinia galanga | reverse complement strand
TATTAAGTTTAATTATTGTGAATAAAGTGCTTATTTATCAAGTTATGTTATTTAATTGGATTTTTAATTTATCCAAATAAGTTAATTATTTTAATTATAAAATGTTCATTAATTTTAGTGATTTTTTTTTAATTTTACACAATTGTTAGCAAATACTTCCTAGAGTTTCAATATAATTTAAATACTCTTAATGGTTACATTAATTCTACTCATTCTAAGTATATTTGTAAAATATCTTTCAAAATTAGTAAATGTATTATTGATATCCACTGTGCCTAAAGGATTTTAAGGTTAAGGGTATAAAATGTAAAGCATATAAATTTGAAAAATAACAACAACAACCAAGTTTTATCCCATTAGGTGAGGTCGACAATATGAATTCTCCTATGTCATTGGGCTATATACCCTATTTAAATAAATTTTATCTTATTTTATCGTTATTAACTAAGTCTTTTTTAGTCTTCCTCTTCCTCATTTAATGTACATATTTGTAAAGTTTCATATCATATAAATAAAGCATTTATTAGTTATCTAAATATATATTTGTATCATCTTAAACGTATCTCTCCTAGTTTTCCTTCAATAAGCACAACATTACTTTCTCTTTAACGTTTTCATTTCTTATTTTGTCCATCCTCGCATGTTTACAAATTTATCTTAACATCTTCATTTCTACAACTCTCTCTTCTGCTCATATGCTCAAATCATTACTCAGCATTCAACTCCATATAACATAAAACTTCTAATCCTCGTTTTATAAAACTTCTCTTTAAGTTTTAAAAAAACTTTATGGCCATAAAGAATGTCTAATGCTCTCATCGATTTCAATCATCCTGTTTATATTCTATATAAAACATCATTCTCAATCCCTTCATCTTTTTGCAAAAATAATCTTAAATACTTAAAATTCTCCGTTACAGATAATTCATCATCTCCTATCTTAACAATTGTCTTATTATGCCTAATATCGCTAAAATTAAATTCCATATATTTTGTTTTTACACTACGAAGCCTAAAACCTTTCACCTTTAATATTTCTCGCTAAGATTCATACTTAGCATTTACTCTTTTACATGTCTCATCTACTAAAATAATAACATCTGCAAATAACATACACTGTGATAGAATGTCTTGGATGTATCGAGTGAGTTCATTCATGATTAGTATAAAAATATAATGATTTAAAGTTGATCTTTGACTTAACTCTATCTTTGTAAGAAATGCTTCGATTAATCCTCTTAGTACTGTCACTCTTCTAATTGCATCCTTGTATACATCCTTAATTATTTCATTATATACTATATTAATATTTTTCTTTTTAAAAATTCTCCACATAACTCAGTTAAAGAATATGTTTACGAATTCTAACCATTAATGGAGTAGAATGCTATAGTTATAAGTCGGAAAGCATTCAAACTTTCTAGAAGAGTAAACCCCAACGAAAACTGACCACCATATAAAGCAGTCAATACTATAAAGGCTCACTACTCAACAAAAGAGTGTGCTCAAACTGAGCACTTCATTTACCATTTGCAGAAGATGAAAATTGTAGAAATGAGGACATTAAGATGGATGTGTGGACATACGAGGATGAACAAAATAAAAAATGAAAACATTAAAGAAAAAGTCGGAGTTACATCTATTGAAAGAAAATTCCGAGAAACATGTTTAAGGTGGTACGGATTGTACTTATACGATCAATGAATGCTCCAGTTAGGCAATATAAAACTATGATAAATATACACATCAAACGTTGAAAAGGAAGACAAAAAAAAATTTGGTTAACAAAAATAAAATAAAATAAAATTTATTTAAATATAAATGATAATATAGTGGGATCTACTGGGATAAGACTTAATTGTTGCTATTGTTGTTGTAGTAACTACGGTCCATCCATCTAGCCATAACCAATCGCGCCAGACGCTTGAAGATAATAACCTTCCAATAATATAAACAAGATGATGAAAATAAACACAGAAATGTTGATCAACTCAAAATAATTACCTACATTGATCATTGGCTCTATTGTAAATGTCTGCCCAGCTTTCATGATCCCAACAGCGTTATTTCCTTTCCAGGTGTTAAGGCAACGATCCCATGAATAGCAACTTGATTAAAATGCATTGTTGAGGTTCTTAGCTCAGGTCTAGACATCTTGTACGCCATCACTAACATTGGATATCGAATAGCATAACCAAATCCATGTACGACATCCGTAAAAGTTGTTCTTTTCAACATGTAAGATGGACATGAATTCCCCATCAGATCCAAAAAGAAAAAGAAATGGAATTCAGATTTTTTATTCCAACAAGGAAAACGAAGCCTTGAACTTGGACATAGGAAGGATCAAACTAAAATATTAAGATTCATACGATTTAGTGGAAACACGGGAAAATGTCGACGGAGATATAAAGAAAAGGAACCGACTGCATTCAAAATCAACACATACTTAGTTCAGAAACTTATTTTTCTCTGTCAAGAATCTTCCGGACTTGCGCAATCAGAAACACAAGAAAACCTCGATTAGACAACGAATTATCTTAATCACAGACGGAGCTGAGGAAGGACAAGGGAAACAGAAGGGAGCAGAGGTGACGAATTAGAAGCTCTCGGGGAAGGAGCGACCAGATCGACCGATGGACTAGGGTTTTGGCGAAGAATGAAAATGGCGAGGAAGACGGAAAATGGAGACGAAGCAATGATTTTCCATATAATGAAAATTTGAAATTTTTATTTATAAACGTAGAAAGTAGGGGTGTTTCTAAGAATATCAAAGATAGAGGTTGCTTTCAGATAATGATCATGAGGCGATTCTGACCACCGCCCTTCACCGATCCGCCGAGCTCCGCTCCGCCCGATGTAGGTAAACGCCTGCTGCGGCCAAAACGGACGGAGGCAGAGGGCGAGCGGCACGAGCAGAGCATGACGGAAGCGGCCTGCAGGTGGCGACAAGGGAAGCGATCGCGTTCGTTTAGCGCTGTGTCCTCGCTGCCCCTAGTTGTCAACAATGCGCCTCCCACGTGTCTACCCCTCGCGCTGCATGCCGATGCGAAAGGTCAGAGAGGAGAGAGGGCTTGCGTCAGGCGGCGCCCGCACCACCACCACCACCTCCTACTCCTCCTCCTCCTCCACCATCCCCTGCCCTTCTTTTTAACCCCTCCTCGCCCCAATATTCCCCACGCAGCCCTCCATCGCATCCCGCAGCATGGCGACGACCTCCTTCTGCGACGCCGCCTGCCTCGCCTTCCTCTGCTTCTCTTCAATGCTGGTAGCGATTTCGCCAGCCCTCGTCCCTGTTGTCGATCCGACCATCCGGTTGCCGTCTGATCGGCCCATCCCTGGTACCGCGGACGAGGACGAGACGGGAACCACTTGGGCTCTCCTCGTGGCTGGCTCTTCAGGCTACGGAAACTATCGGCACCAGGTACGCGCCACCCGTGACCGCGTTATTTCCACGAACACATGGTCGGCGATAGAGGGCAGGTTGAAGATGTCGGTTCGGTTTGTGGAAATGCAGGCGGACGTGTGCCACGCGTACCAGCTGCTGCGGAAAGGAGGGCTGAAGGAGGAGAACATAGTGGTGATGATGCACGACGACATCGCTGACAACCCGCTCAACCCTAGGAAGGGAGTCATCATCAATCACCCCCAGGGTCATGATGTTTATGCTGGTGTCCCCAAGGTAGAAGGGATCCTTGCCTTTCTATTCGCTCTGATATGTCTTATGTGCTCATTTAGTCGTCAGTGAACCTGCATACAATCCTCTTCGGTTTAGAGATGAAGTGAGTATCCTGGTTTTCTTTTCCATGCGAGGGAATGAAGAATTGCACTAAGATGATGATAGGTCCTGCTAGGAATTCAATTTCTTTTGTTGTAACCTGAAGAGTAACAAAGTGTCCATACTGCATTATTTAGTTGTTAGTTGTTCTAGCTAGTGTTAGTCTTGATGAAGCAATCTAATAAAAAACGACTAGACAAAAGATTAAAACAAAAATGAACCCTTTTGCTGGATCACCGAATATTCGTACCCAAATATACATCTGATGCATTCTCCTTACAATGTTGGGTAGCAAAACTAGTGAAAGAAATTGATTAAATGGGGAAAGCTTTGGTGTCTTTTATACCTACACAGGGGAAGTCTTTTGATGAAAGCAAATAAAAAAAAAACCTTGGATAAGATTTGGAGAAATGAATAAAGATCCAGAGCCTCCAACCTCAGATATGATGCAATGTACAAAAAAAAATAAATTATACGACGACAACTAAGCCTTATGTTTTAAAAAATTTCTTTGAAATTAGTAGCTCCATTGGCGAATTGTTGCAGCCAAAGAGGATCAATAGGAGTAGGTTTGGTTTGTGAAAGAATGTGAAAGCTGATTTAGTTTCTTGTTCTCCAAGGGAGTGATACAAAGGATTTGAATATTGTTATGGGCATGGTACACCGACTAAAATGTGACTTTCTCAAACGGATTAGAGATGGGTTTGCAATTGGTATCTAAACCGCAGTAGGTTGAATCAATACGGAAGGGAGAATAGATAGTTAACAAAGTTTGTCATTAAATGGCTTTGAAGTGCTTCTGAACAACATGAGAGTGGGGGAGAGCTATAACATTTTATTTTGGACCACCCAAACACATCCATTCAGACGAGTATCCCCAGGTTGATAGGGAGCATAGACATACAGGATGTCATCACAAATTCTACTCACCCTCTTATCTTGTATCCTAAGTTAGCGTTGTTATTTTGTAATGTGCTTCTCCTCCCACATTTTGTGGTTTAGTCGGTCAAGATTGCTAACATTGTATTAGAGAAGGAACATCTTTTATACTATATAACACTTAGGTTCTAGTGCTATATTATTGTGTTTGTGTAGTGCCTAGATGTGGCGGTTTTATCATTTGAAGCCATATGACTTTTGCAATGGGAAAATGAATCACTGAGAGAGAAACCAGGCCTAATAAAGATCATTTCGAGTGTTTATTTTGTCTTGCTCGTGTTCAAATTTTGGCATTGTGCTGTTGTGAGGTGTCTGTTTGATAGAGGTGTCTTGCATAAGTGTCTACATTGTGTCAAAGCTATTTGACTGAGATGATGTTTGAGGCTGGTGAACTGTCATTATTGAAAGATGCAAGGACTCAGCGAAATGCATTTGGGCCATCACACTTCTGAAACCTTCGCTCTGGTTTTGAGGTAAGAGGCACATTTTGGAGTCATCCTAAAGGGTGGTGATGAGAGTTCCCAAGGTTTGCCGGCCTTTCCTTCTAATTCGTTCTGGGCTCTTGAATTTATTTTCATTATTTGAAACTTGTTTGCAAGAGCTGTTTTGACATATAATTTTATAATAATAATTCTGTTCTTATCTAATTGTTTACTTGATCTTCTCTTGATTTTCTCTACCATATTTTTGTTTTCTTTTGTTGATAGAACCCCCTATGTTTATTGTGTATGTGCTAACATTGTCATCCATCTTCTGACATTAAAGCCTCGATTCTAGTGTTTAACACTGCTTAGGATTCTTAGGACTACACCAAGGAGCAAGTCAATACCAGGAACCTGTATGCAGTGATTTTGGGTGATAAGAACGCTGTAGATGGTGGAAGTGGAAAGGTCATAGACAGTAAATCCAATGATAGGATCTTTATCTACTACTCTGATCACGGAGGACCTGGGGTCCTTGGTAGGTTATAACTTTATGTGCCATTCTGATTGCCAACTTTTATGCTGGTTAATTATGCTGACACCTATTCAAATACAGGAATGCCCAATTTGCCATATCTTTATGCTGCTGAGTTCATTGAAGTATTGAAGAGGAAGCATGCATCCCAGAGTTATAAAGAAATGGTCAGACAATTGTACTACGTAGCAATTTAACCTATGGTTATGCTATACTATAAATTGAATTGCTGATCTTTGTTGGAGTTCGTTTGAACAGATTATTTATGTGGAAGCATGTGAGAGTGGCAGTATCTTTGAAGGTTTAATGCCAGAAGACCTTAATATATATGTGACAACAGCATCCAATGCTGTTGAAAGCAGCTGGGGAACCTACTGTCCTGGGATGGATCCTCCACCACCACCGGAATTTATGACTTGCCTTGGTGATTTGTACAGTGTTGCATGGATGGAAGACAGGTTTGAATTTTATACCTAAGCAAGTCATATCTGTTGTCAAGTTCAAAAGGTCTATTTCCTTCTTCACTAATTTTGTTTCTTTGGAGATGAAACAACAGAGGCACTGAAGTACGACAAATTAGATTAGAGCATTGAATCCAAGTTCAAACGGTAGAATTTTCTGATTAGTAACTTACGTTTAATTACAAGATGTTAGTGCATTACAGAATAGTTACTTTTAAGTCTTGCTAATGACATAGCTTTGCTTTGATTAAAATTTCCCTAAGAAATTTTTGCATCAAACATTGGTTTACCTTTTACTCTTCTCGAAGCCATAACTTGGTCTTTCTTGAAAAATGTTGTCGAGAAATTAGCCTGTGGTGTTGTCACAAAAACAGATTGTACCTTTCACTACTGCAAAATTCATATCTTGATTCTTAATTTTGAGCCATAGTCTGGTGTGCTAACTCATTAAAGCCAAAAAGTAGCCAGAACTTCCATTTGCAATGGTATTCCTGTTTTTAAGGGTAGAAATCCTCCAAACTTTAGGAGCCTTTTCAATACAATGGCAACTGCTAACCTTCTAATTATATTTATGGCAGTGAGAATCACAATCTAAAGGAGGAAACGGTTGGGAAGCAGTATGAGGCAGTAAGTTCCTGTTAATCTCTATTATTGATAGTCCTCTTCTTTTTTTTTTCTTTGGAAGTGTTTCTCTGATAATGTGTTCAGGTGAAGATGAGGACATCGAACGAGAACACATACAGTGTAGGGTCTCATGTGATGGAGTATGGTGATAAGAATGTAAAAGCTGAAAAGCTGTACCTTTACCAGGGCTTTGACCCTGCCAATGCCAATTTAACTGAGAATGAACTTCGCCTCGGCACGCAGATGGGAGTCATCAATCAGAGAGATGCTGAACTCCTATTCTTATGGCACATGGTGAGTGAAAACACTTCGTTTTCCCTTATTATTTTTATGATATTTCCGTTCATGGCAATGATAACTTGGAGACTAAATGATTTAATATGAACATTATATTTTTGATGACGAGCAAAGAGCAATATTGGTACATTCTAAGGGCCTAATACCAAGGGATGGGTGGTGAGTGACCTTGATTGCTAGCATATTGATCAATAATGTTACATTTAGCCCGTGAACTTAAGAGCAGTGGAGAGAAAAACTATGTACACATGAATTTCATTAGTAGGAAACATGGTTGTTTCAATTGGTTTAATGTGGTAATGCATTTGTGTTTCAATTGGTTTAGACCGACTTGTCGACTCTTTTCATGCAGTTCCCATCTCTCATCACTGCAGATTCTGTTTTGGAACACCTTTTTAACCCCTTGCATTGTTCTTATATCTTAACAACCAGTGTTTGTTTTCAGTATGAAAGATTAGAGGAAGGGTCAAACAAAAAGAAAGAAATTCTCTTGGAGATCACTGAGATGATTATGCACAGAGCACACCTTGACAATAGCATCGAACTCATTGGCAATCTAATTTTTGGATCGGATGTTGCACCTTCCGTCCTCAAAACCACGCGGCCATCTGGTCAGGCTCTGGTTGATGATTGGGATTGCTTGAAAACAATGGTAAATATTGTGCTCAAGCATATTCATCCGCACAATCTATTTTATTAAGCGTGACCATGTGGTAACAAAAAACCTTAGGTCCAAGTATTCGAGTCGCATTGTGGATCACTCACTCAATATGGCATGAAGCATATGCGAGCTTTTGCAAACATATGTAACGCCGGTGTCTCGAAGGATTCAATGGAAGAAGCTTGTCGTAATATCTGTGGAAGCTACAACTCAACTAAGTGGAGTCCCTTTATCCATGGCTACAGTGCATGATCTTGTATCCCAAAATTGCATTTGTTAGCACAATCGCTAGTGCAATGTAAGCTCATCCGTGATCTATATAAATATATACACAGTTGCAGTAGAAATTGTTGTATGTTCACTTTGTGTCTGTAAATTTGTTCGAGGGTGTTGTTTCGGATAGTTAGAGCCCTCTTATTAAATCTGGTATGTCTTGATATTTTTACCAATAATGCTTGTTATATAATATGATTAATTTTAAGTGGACATTGGGTCAATGCTTAAAGATGGTTATAGAATTTTAGTATATATAAGTTTGAATATATTCTTGAGGTAGTCTCCTAACATGAGCTTTTTTGATATCACAATGGTTTGTTTTTCACCTGTTTTTTGATATCCACTGCTCTACCCTGCTTCGTGCAAGTGAGCTATTTCAGTCATAGGGAACAATTCACTGGCATCAAACCTAGCATATCTTATTTTGCCTTGGAGCACCCTTTCAATCATAGGGGTTTAAAAAACAAAGGTTTATTGTCATCGGTCATTGTCTAGAATAGTAACCTCATTTACATATGTTTCCAGAGTAGAGTACTTCTGACGATACAAGATTATTTACACACACTTCAACTTCCCTCAAACTTCTTAACAATTTACAGCTCTGATTAGCAGAAACTACAAGTATCTGTGTCTCGTTGTGAATGAAAAGACAACTCCAGTCTTTGCTAATTGATCCTGAGATTCTAGTCCTGCATGATCTAGCAAAGTTGGAGACAAATTTGAAATCCTCTAATTTCAGAACCAACAGTCGAAAACAATCTCTTCGATTATATCATCCAAGATGATATCAGATGTCTCACTGGTGATATTGAGAACTTCAAGTCGAAGGTCCATCCAAGGTCGACCATTCAAGTCCTTTTTTACTACCTTATCTAATGTGTTGGGCCATGGTACTTGAAGATGACATTCGAGGTGCTTGCTTACCTCTTGGATTAAGCCTTCACCTTGAGGGCTGGGTGCGATATTTCGCTTGCCGTAGGATAGGGACAGGATGCTTTTCAAGAAGCTCATGTGTATGTCCAAAAGGACTTCATTGATGCAGTCGAATAGAAGCTTAGGATCATCTTGTAGGAAGCAAAAAAAGATTCCTATTTCCTCGCTCAAAGATGGCTCAAGTAACTGGTCTTCTATATCCCATTTCACTGGGAATTCATTGATAAGTCCTGAAGCTTCCAAGAGTGCTTTGATGTAGTCAAACCTAGCTTGACAATCTTGGTGACAGTCTTTTAAATCATCATTTACATCAGGTGATGCTATAATTCTTCCAGAATTGTCGCCTTCATGAACTGCTTGTTGATATTGTACTTGAATATTATCTGCAAAAAGGGGTCGAATTCAGGGGTATGCCAAAAGGCAAACAAATCTGTTTCAACTAAAGAATTGATGCTTTTCAATTGCCAGATCATACAATTCTCTATTCCGGTAGAGTCGGGGCTGTTAATATCATCTGATATGAACTTTTCGAGAACAGATACGGGACTTGGTTGCTCTAGTTTTTCATTGATGCTTTCGGGAGCCATTAAGTTTTGCTTGACTAAGCTGCTTGGTCGGGGCTTCGGCTGTGCCACTGCTGGTAACTTCTCTTCGAACATATCCTAGCAGAACAGTGGTGTAGTCATAAGACAGAAAATTATCATTAAATAGAGACAACTAATTGGACAAAAAGTTACCAAGCCACATAATGTAGTAGATTCCTTTGTTTCGCATATTTCATTTTTAACTATTAGTTCGTGTTCATCCAACTGGCTAGACTCTATAGTCCTTTTAGCACCAACTTCTTCAACGATCTCTGCATTTTATGATAAAAGCTTCAATAGACTTCATAATGAAGTAACAAAAGAAACAACAAAAATGTTATTTAAATTTATAAAGGCTACCTTGGCTGTTCAAGTCTTTGCTACCGACAAGTAATAGCTCTGATACAGTGGTTCCAACTAGTTCTGCAGCCATGACCAACATTTTACTTTCATCACTTGAATGGACATGAAAAATGGAACTTCTAAATATTTTGTTTAAGGTTATTGATCCCACCTTCATCCTTTAACTGTTGCAGTGATGGATCTTTTATCTCTTTAGGCGGCACGGTGAGTTCCTCATCTCTTTGAGGACTGGATGTAGGAGATAACTCGGTGTATCTTAATATAGAAAGTACTGTCCCCAATGATTCTGAAACTTCAACTCTTGGCAAACTATCAACTCTTGTGTTTAGCATCCCAGCAAGATGCTTCTTGGCTTCCTCATATATTGAAGACTGAGATCTTGATGTTGAGGGAGAAATATGACTGTTGCTGTTAACTTCAAATTCTTCAGAACTAATGTTCTTACTTTTTCTATTATCAAGGTATACTGATTTGGGTTGTTTATAGTCACAAGATAAATTTTTAGACAAGTCACGAGACTCACTTGGCCTAACTGGAATTCTATGTAGAAGACCATCCATGGAAATTGCATGTCGTGCTTCTCTGCTCTCACCAATTATATGCCGGAGTCTCCTCCTAATTTCTCTAAGGGAAAAGTGGGATACAATCCTTTCATCATTGTCGTTTTGCTTAGGAACATGACAGAATTGTGGCACAGAACTTCCAGTAGTTCTCACTGGGTTTGGCTTCAGAATGACAATTCTATTCAGAGATTTGGAAGTTGGATTTTCTGTTGTAGGCTTCGTCCCCTTTGACTTATCTTTTCTCCAGAAAAAGTTATATCTGTTTTGTTTCTGAGGCAATTGGTTACGGTCGGACTCGATGCATTTCCCTGAATTATCATTCTTCTCCACCAACAGCGGGACATTTTCTATATATCTATCTGATCCCAGTTTGGATGTTTTCCTTACCTGATCACCATGAAGACTTCGAATATGTTTAAGCAGAACTGAATCTGGATCTTGGAGGAGCTTCATAAATAACTTCCTATCTGAATCTATAGCAGCTATTGCATCCCTTAACTTTTCTGATCGGACAATTAATCCTCCATCATTTTGTTTCTCAACAGTGGAGTTCTGACTTATCAGCTCAGCAAAATCAGTTAGTGTCTTTTTTAAAAAGGAGATCTTTTGATCAAGATGATCAAGTTCATGAAGATGGTGCTGACTCCCAAAACTAATACTTTCCGAGGAAGGAAGCAAATCAAACTTATTATCAGAATCTCGGCTAGCTTGTTGGCAAGTATAACTGTAGAATTCTACCAAAAATGCTGCCATGTCAAAGTTAAGAGATCTTTCTGTTAGATCCACTCTACCTGAGTGAAGGCCATCCAAGCTAAGAGAAGGAACCAAATTGTTTCCGTGATAGTCTTTTGACTTTATGCTTCTCAACTCAGAATCCTTGGAATTGACCTCCCTCTGCAAGATAGATTTTACTCGTCGAATTTCATTGCTTGAAAGGTTCTTTGAGGCAGTTTGAGACATCTCTCCTTCCATCAGTGCTTTTACACTTGTCAAACCCAAACTAACCTTATCGTCTCTAATTTCATCAAGAAGCTGAGAAAATTAAGGGATTGTTAACTAGCAGCAGAGATGTTAGGTGCTAACACTTCAAAACTAGGCAATGGGAATACGAATAAAATAACTAGCTTGAATATAGTAAACTATATCAGTTAGTTCCTCTTTGGCTACTACACATACTGTAGAGTTGCTCACTAACCGACGAAATTGTCTCAATAGGTCATGAACAAAAAGAATTAAACGGAAGCCTAAATTTTATTGGCCTTTACTTCAAACATGGATGATGAATCTTCTCTGCATCTGCAAATTGGATTAGCAACATAAGAATCAAAAAGAAAGGTTTGAGGGATTGATGCTAATATCAGTCTATTGTGTACTATTTCCACCTACAAGAATAATAATTATGTTTCATCAATATCGCAAGTTTGTTTCTTTGCACATCAACAAGCGTTCGTCCCGAGTATTGGAGGTTGGCTATATGGGTCTATCCAAAACTATGCCACTAGAGAATACCAAGGATATGCTAAAACAGCCAGTATTACACAACTAAGGCATTCTCAAAAAGTATGGCTGTCTATAGACAACTGATATCTTTAGCTACCGATTATAAAATTGTGTAAACTTACAGTGGCACCTTCATGCTTGTTTTCTGGATTTCTTAGTGCATCGAGCTTAATTCTCGAGTAGCCAGAACCTGAATAACATAAAACAATAGTTATGAGCTTCCAGTTAAAATGGCATACAAATAGCTAAAATCTAGATGAAGGCCTTAATACCAACTAAAAACTTTGCAATTATACATATTTTAATTGTCAAGCCTATTGTTGCTACTTCAATGAAGTATATATGAGAGTGAGTTCTTAGTAACCCAAAAATCAATAGCTATAGTTCACATTAAAACTGAAATTCGTACCAGTATGCTTAGTGTTTTCATGATTTGTATCTGGAAGTAACTTCTGAATTGGATGGCCTCGACGAAAATCCAATAAGCTGATCAAACCCCACACACATCCAACATTGTCCTTTCGCGGTCGCCTGGGTCGTCTAGGTCTTTTTGCCATAGTCTAACTCCTGTTTCTTTCAGATCCCCGTGACTGTTGAGGAAACAAGGAATAAGGATCTGAAAAACAAACAGCAGAGGATGAGATTGGGCAGACCTTTCAGTGCAAAACAAGAGATGCAAAATCTGACAAATTTCCGAAAAATAATTGTTCGTAATGAATGCTCATGTCTGGAAAAGGATATAGAGCAAATAATTGCATTAA
The DNA here is from genome assembly GCA_037177395.1 of Alpinia galanga. Classification (NCBI taxonomy): domain Eukaryota; kingdom Viridiplantae; phylum Streptophyta; class Magnoliopsida; order Zingiberales; family Zingiberaceae; genus Alpinia; species Alpinia galanga. The sequence continues at coordinate 2,142 of JBAMHZ010177262.1, read as the reverse complement.
CTCCTAGAAATAAGAGGCATGTGACTGAGCTATATGAGACAAAATAGCTGGATGCAGTAACAAATACGTGTGTGTTTTTTTTTCTTCTTCTTCTAGGTGAAAACGCAAGCAAGCCTGTTCTTTCAATCCCCCATGGAGCGGTCAAGATCCAGATTACAAGGAAAAGGCGGATCATTGCTTTTCAGCTTCATATCTTGCATACCTCAATGGAAGAACCAAATTTGTCATGGTATCTTCCCCAAGATCAAGTATTTAGGTTCCCTGCGCAGCCTCCGAGGGCGGAGAGCCAGGAAGAGGAGCTAAAAGGGGCGTCTCCTCACGGCTGCATGCACTCGACGGCAATTAACAGAGAAGAGAGTGAGGAAGGAATTGGGGGCGAAGGGAAGGCCGGAAGCGTGGCTCCACTTCCATTGGAGGAATCGTCGCGGAGGTCTAAAGGGTTGTTGAACCTCCACCACCGCTATTTATTGCAGCCCCCTTCCCCCCCTCGCCTTTAACCCACTCCACAACAGCCCAAAACGACAATGGCGACGCAGCCGACGACCAAACAAACGGCGGAGAAAGCAGAGCGGAGAAGAGAGAAGAACAAATCCCCGATGCTGATTGATACTGCACGCAACCGTGTGCGTAACATCTGGCCAAAAATCAAAAGGCTCTCCTTTTTATGGGTATTGTAAAAAAAACCCTTTATTAACTAAAATTATTTTAATCTAAATTGATTTTTATATACCTAATAGTTACAAATTTAAGCATTCAAGTGACTTTTAAAATATTCATCTCTATTAAAATTTAAATTTTAATCATTTTTTTAGTATTTTAATACTATACATCTTAATATCAAATCATTATAATAATATTAAAATAATTTTAAAAAAGGACACCCTATGATTTTTACCCTTTAAAATATCTCAACACGTCATAGTCGTTAAAACTGACGGCGCCTGATGAGCAGCCAGCGCTGACTTTTACGCTTCTTGCCAAGTGTACGCTGGTTCTGCTGCTGCAACTTTCTTGCTTTCAGCTACCTGCCATTTATAATAATTCCAACCTCAAAGTGCAACCTCAGACGCTATCTTTTTTCAGAGGGTTGATTAATATATTTGCAAACTTATTAAATGGAGAATGATCTCGTATTTTTTTTTTATTAATTAATGATGTATCGACATTTTTAGCATTTCCCCCTCATTTTTAAACATTGAAATATTATATAATTAATACCTTATCAAAATGTAAAAAGTAAACCCTTGTATTTTATTAAAAGCATCTAAATCATAATTATAGCAAATTGGTAATGTATAAATATGATAATAGAAGTCAACAAATTCAAACAAATAATATAATTTTTTTTAAAAAAAATGACATTATGGAGTGTAGTGATGCAATGATGAAAAGTAATCGATATTTTAAATAACAACAATATTGTAATAGTTGCTGCTTTGCTTCTCAATTAATATGTTAAAAAAAAATTTTAAAAAAGTATAAATTTTATAAATAGATTTCAAAATATTTTAACATAAATTATAAGAATAAATAATATTCTTAAATAAATTTGATAAGATTTTTAATAAATAAATTTAATTAGACAAGTTTGATAAATGTTTTATGGTCGGAAGAAATAATCATATTGTCACAGTAGTTGTCGTAAGAAACCTCTCTGAGAAATTGAATGAAGTTGAGCGTGACGCCGAAGCACTCATCAAAACTGAAACGCAAATTAAAAAAGTGTCGGCAGAAGGCAAAGGGTCTTGATCGCTGTGGTCGGGCACAGAGACAGATGTGGAGCACCAACCAAAGCAAGCGCATTAAACGAACACCATTTCGGATCGGCGAGCGAAGGGAGGAAGCGCGGCAGTTATGGCACGCTGGCTGTGACCACGTTGATGCTGGCTTCGTGTATTAATGCCTCAGCGCAGCGTCACTGGGCCTGGTCTTCCAGTCGTTACAGTGGAACTAATGGCGTTGAGGACCGCAAAGCTGGTTGGAGAAGAATATGAATACATTTTTTAAAATTAATTAAATAATTAAGTATGAGAATTTTTAAAATTTTAAATATGGAGATTGGTATCATTGAATCTTATATATAATCTATATTAATATCCGATTAAATTATCTTTAATATTTTTTTATTTTCCATGTGATGTT
>JBAMHZ010177043.1:0-14841 GCA_037177395.1 Alpinia galanga | reverse complement strand
AACTTCTCTTAAGCTTCGAGATGAGGTCATGTTCTGTAAAGCCTAGACTTTCTCTCGGTTGACCTCAATTTCTCTCTCAATCACAATATATCTGAGGAAACGATCACTTCGAACACCGAATAGGCATTTATTGGGATTAAGCTTTATCTGATATCTCCGCAGAGTGTCGAAAGTTTCTGTCATATTTTTTATGATATCTTCAGCTCTAATAGATTTGATGAGGATGTCATCCACATACACCTCAATGTTATGGCTAATCTGCTGCTTAAAGAACTTGTCCATCATGTTTTAATAAGTGGCTCCAGCATTTTTGAGTCATAATGATATGACTTGATAACAGAAGGTACCATCTAAAGCGACAAAACTGACTTTCTCTTGATCTTCTCGAGCTAGCATGATCTGATGGTACCCTTGATAATATCAAGCATACAAATGAGCTCATATCCTGAGGTTGAATCAACCAATTGATCTATCCGAGGCAAGGGGTAATAATCCTTAGGACACATTTTATTAAGATCTCAAAAGTCAATATATATCCTCTATTTACCCCTGGATTTGGGCACTAATACTACATTGGCAAGCCAGGAAGGAAATTGGACTTCTCATATATGTCCAGCCAACATTAGCTTTTGTATCTCGGCTCATATGATCTGGTCTTTTTCGGGGCCGAAGTGTCTTCTTTCTATCCACTGGGTGAGCTCCGGGGAGGATGTTCAGCTTGTGCACCATCACTGTTCGAGGAATTGCTTTGCTTCTCTCTTCCGGCCAAGTGAATACATCTTGATTGGCCGAGAGACAACTGATCACCTTCTGCCTCAGCTCCGGAGATAAATCAGCTGCTATCTGGATGGTCTTCTCGGGCTGATCGACGCAAACCTGTATCTTTTCATCTTCTCCTAAGGGCTCTTCTCGAAGGGTATAAACCTCTGTTAGCTCAGTCCATCGACTCTTCTTGGAGCTAGTCCATACCTCCTCCACATAGCATTTTCTGGCTGTCTTTTGGTCTCCGCTCACTTCTCCAACTTGATTGGTTACTTAGAATTTCATCTTTTTTGATGGTATGTGGAGATAACTATTTGGAAGGAATGTAAGGTCGGTCTGCAGAGGATGACATTATAGGATGAGACAACATCCACAACGGTGAAGTGAGTATGATCCGGCAGAGAGACTCCTCCCCAAGGGACAAAGGTAAGTCGATTTGGTCAAGTGGCGAGACCTCGTGTCCATAAAACCCAAAAAGAGCAATGTTGCTGTCAGAGACCAAGAGATGAGAAATGGGTCAGTTGACGTTAGTGACTCGGCAAGAGGCAAGTGACATGGTAGAGAGGTGGTGATCCAACAAAGAATTAGTGTCAGTGCCATCGAGCCTAGGGGGTCGAATGACAATTGCCGAAGAAGGTTGAACGAGGACCGTTGAAACCGTCAAAAAGGAGTGCCTGAAAAGGAGCTAGCCAAAAGAGTAACGGGGGGAATGTCGAGGGAGTAACCTCTCGGACGCTCAAGTCAGAACGTGGAGAAAAAAAAGATGCAAAAGAATGAATGGGAGCTGAAGAGGGAGAGAGCTAAAGGTCACCCCGACTCCTCCTCTCATTACCTTTATATAAAACACACACAGTGTGAACTCCGATGACATCCTGATAACGATGTGTCGATTAGGAGAGAATGATGGTGACCATATGTTCATTAATGATGTACGCATGGTTGAGGGGAGATATAACTCCATAAATACATAATAAGATGACCGATGAGAGATAAGATTTCATTAATAAGGTGGGCATGGTAGACACTGGCTCGTTGTCAGAGAACGTATGAAAGTGCATATCGGAAGAAAATCTTCCTCACTTGGACATACATTTGAACTAGCTTGGCGAAATAAACTACTATTAAGCCGAGATACCCCGTTAAAGTATGAAGTGAAAATGATCAACCGAAACATCCGAGGTAGAGAGACGAGTGGCTCCGCCGAGACACAAGGGTAGGTATATCAGCTTAGACATGAACAAAAGCATATATGCTGAGATAAGCATGTCTGCCAAAACATAAATAAAGCACAGGAGATCCTGCCTAGATGGGCATACAATTTTGAGCCGAGTCTATCTTTAGGTCCTAACCTGATTTAGTCTGGTTAAGCTATTAACTCGATAACTAAGCCTATAATATTCCTCGCCCCATCAAAAATATTGCTACGTTCTTGCTATTTTAGCAAAATGTTCATGTGCAAGAGAAACTATGAGGAAGTTATTGCCAAGTTAGTGATTCCAGATTTTTAATCCCATCCTCAATTGATTTGGCTAAACCGCTCCTAAATGCATGCCTCTCTTCACCTTTTTTTCTTTTTCCAATTTTTTTTTCACCCAAAAATATCCTTTTAAATTTCAAGCAATTCAACTTTGTTGAGTGATTCAACGGAGTGATGATATAACAGTGTAAAAAAAAAATAAATTACGGAATTAATTTATAACAGGATATTCAAATATTAATATTTAATCTATTTTCACATCTCAAATCTATTTGCTTATTTATTTTTGTGGAGAGAGAGAGAGAGAGAGAGAGAGAGTCGTATTGCCTCGAGAAGTTTTAGGAGGCGCAGAAGAGGTTAAGAAGCGGTTGAGGTGGTGGAGGTGGTGGGAGTTTGCAGTTAATCGTTCTTCCTCCCTCGGCCTCGTTCTACGAAGGAAGGGGTAGAAGGGTGGGTTTCGAACGTTGGCATTCTTCGTACCACCTCTACCACTTCCAGCTTCGAATCCCTTCCTCTCTCCCTCCTTTTTGAGTCTCAAGATTGTCTTTTGGAAGGAGTTCACCCTTAAGCATTGTTTTTTCTTGCGTTGCTGTGGCAGTCTATCATCCTTCGGCTTCTGCCTCAGCCGGGGAGTTCCTCCTTCGAGTCGTCGGGGGCAGGAAGAACCAAAGGTGGCACCTTTTCCATGTTATCGGGGCTCTGAAGGATCTCGTGGAGGGCCAGGAAGGACGAGCGATGGAGGGGTGGTTAAATGTCATCCGACCCAATCGCTTGGGCTCGCAGAAGTCCCGGAAAAGGTACTTCGTTCTCGAAGATAACGCCCTTAATTGCTACAAGAACGCCCCAACGTCCAACAGAGAGGTAGGCCGGATCCCTCTTTTCCATTGTGTTTGCTTTCTGGAAGAATGTTTTTCGGGCTTTTGATACTTACTAGAGAGATGAACATAGATTTATTTATTTATTTTTGAGTTTTGGCATTTGTTTGCTAGGGTTAACGAACCCAATCCTTTACAATTTTATTCGACAAGTTGAAAGAAGGAAACACTTATAAATGAAAATTTTGTTCTAGTGCTAGTGAGATGTTGGACCTTTCTGTTGTTTTATGGGATGATGTTTTGATTGTAATTGTTTCAAATCTGTTGTGGTCTTATGGAAATGCATTTGTGGTCTTATGGAAATGCATAATATATAGAGGTCCCAATGTTGTTGTTTGTGGCATTGAACTATGGAACTTAACGAAGGCGAGCCTTGCTGCAACGGTAGAGTTGCTGCTTTGTGACCCAGAAGTCACGGGTTTAAATCGTGAAATAATTTCTTGCAAAAAAAAAAGCAAAGTAAGGCTGTGTACAATGGATCCTTTCCCGAGACCCTGCATAGCGAGAACTTCGTGCACTGGACTACCCTTTTTAACTATGGAACTTAACAAGGAACTTGAGAAACAATGTCAAAATTTTCCCCTCCTGGATGTATTTACTAAATAATGATGGTACACTGCAAGACAATTTTCTTTTTGACATTTTTATCTGTGAAACATGAGTTGAAGCATTCAGAGTCAATTTTGACAATGTTGTCACAATGGAAGATTAGGTTAACCCAGAGCATTAGGTTGATTAGGATATATATGCTATTTCCCTCTAGTTTGATCAGGAGGCTAGGTTAAGTTAGAACGTTTATAATTCAGCAATATGTAGGAAGTTGCAGTCAACTCATGGTCTTTTTGTCAGAAACTTAGGTCCTTTGTGGCACTATGGTGGCTGTTGATTATCTATTCACTTTTTCTCTGCTCTCTTTAACAATTTGTTTTCATTTTCTTCTTAACCTTCCTCTGAAGGTGGTCATTGATTTTCTATTGATCCAACTGCTTCTATGTCAATTTCCTTATGACCATTTAGTGCCCTTTTTATCTCCTCTGAGGATTTGATTAATTATCAAAAGTTTTGCACTAGCGGACAGTATACAAGAATCTCTTTTGAAGGATTTGACAAATAATGTTCTATAATCATTAATTTGATTTGCATTGCTCATAGGTTCTTTTTATTAAACTGATTTTAGTCATGTTTTATCTAACAATTAAGTTTCGGTCTTGCTAAAATTAATTGGTCATACAACTCTAACACGTTGCTTTTATTGTGCATTTGTTGTCTTATCAGAATCCTATAAGGACTGAACTCATTGGTTCTTGGACACGTGTAACAGACAATGGTAGAGAAAGCATAAAGAAAAATGTAATTTTGATCCCTGACTACTTTAAAAAATTTCCTTTCTTTGCTAATGTGTTATTATAGTTTTTTAAATTTGTTATTTGGTTGTAAATGTTAGCGGATATTGTCAGGTATTCTATTTATTTAGCCTTACTAGCATTTCCAATCCTAGCAATCAACTAAAGGTATGCACCAGCTGTACTACAAAAATACAAAATAGTTGTTTTTTGATTTTTTTTTTTTGGCGTTTTGTCATTGGTGATTTTCTAAGATTGACTTATATTTCTCCAGTTGGGTGCAAGAAGCTCTGAAGAAGCAGCTAGGTGGATCAAATCCTTAATGGAAGCTGCATTTGTGGGTTATGCTTCCTCCAATTTCATTGATTGATATAGATAAACATATCATAAGGATCTGTTTTGCAGGAAAACCCACACAAAGAGGAGAATGTTGTTGCTTTCTCCAAGAAACGATGGCAAACTATTAGGTCAACTTCATTTTGTAGTTTAGAAAACCAGTTTCGTACATTACTAAGTTTTATTTTCTTATGCTTAATCTGGATCAGAGCATATTAGTCAAAAGAAAACATGTGAACCTTATTAGTTCACTTTAGCCACAAAAACTCGTTGTCAAATGAATTGTGATATGTTCTACAACATTATGCTGTACCTATTTTGTTTCTCCACATGGACCAGGTGGCTGTTTGGTTGGTAACTGCTTTGCAATAATGGGACCAAATACGAATAAGAATAAATAAGGGAAACATTCATTGTTCTAGGCAAATATTAAGTACATGGCTAGCACTTATGGCTTTATACTTTAGGCTTGACTGGCCAGTCCACTTTCCATGTCCATTCAATATTGTTTGGACCTTTAAAAGTACTGACCTACAACTCATAAAAAAAACATGTTGTCTCCAAATAAATAACCAAATAAAAAACATGGAAATTTGGTAAAATGTTAACTGCATAGTTGCTTCTTGTTTCATTGTCCAATTTCTGCAATTGCTTGACCATTAACCCATTGTATAACTTGAAAGAATTAACTTCTGCTGGCTAGTTTAGTGAGTAGCAGGGGAAGGGAACAAGTAAAAAAAAAAAAAGAATCCCATGATTAATATCGCTGCAGTGCCATTAAATTTAATGAATTAAATAAATCTGATTTGCTATTCCAATTGCTTGGGGCTATCATTGGCTGCTCCTTGCTCCACTATGGCTCTACTAGTTTCATATGCCTTTCTAAACTTTGATAATTGACTCTCTTGTATCTGTCTCCTAATACTATACACTGTTTACTTTGATAACCTTTAAGCAACATGCTCTGTATAGTTCATTGATTAATATCATGTTATCCAGGAAGAACCGCAGGAATGCAAAAGTTCACATGCATTCTATAGGTAAGTCTATTTATCCATGAACTATTCTTTCATTACATAATTGTTTAGTTTCCTTTTGAGGCTACAACTACACAAACTTAGTTGAAAAAATGACTGATTTTGTAAATATATGCTCACACTTTTGACTTAGTAGTTACATTTTGTTATCTTTTTTGAACCTGTAGACTGGACAGTTTTCTCTTCTATGAATGCTGATCCAATGACGTTGGATGTCATTGCACCTTCCATGTGGACAATAATCGGATGTAAAAATGGTAAGAACTTGGCAATCTCATTTCTTTCTTTCTTTCATTTCTGTGTGTGTGTGTGTGTGTGCATGCAAAGATCCTGAATACCTAGTTTTTTTCCCTTATAGGCTTAAGGCTGTTCAAAGAAGCAAAAGATGCTGATTTTCCCAGTAAGGTATCTATCCAAATCCACCAAGAAAGATGCATGGACATGACTTTTGTGTGAACTTAACAATTCTACTTTCATCAGCATTGGGATGATTATCCAGCTATAATGGCTGTTGGAGTAGTTGGTGCAGCTTCTGAGGCCATTTTCCAGACAGTTATGTCACTTGGACAGTCAAGATCAGAGTAAGTTTGTGGCTCTTGCCGTTTATATCTGTAATACCATCTTGCTTTTGACTGTGCCGTAGTCAATTATTATCCTACTGGTGGAGAGAATTGGCTTGAGTAATTAACAAATCAATGTTATGTCCCATTATATCTTTTAAACTGATTTTAGTACATGATACACGTACACCTAAGTGCATAATCCATGATACATGCACAGCTAAGTGCATACGATCATGTGTTAGTCCCCACGAGAGGGCCTCGTGGCTAGCGCGACAGCAGAGTTGCACAATAGAGCAAGAGTCAATCCCCGAGGGCTGCAAGCCTTTTCGGGGTGCTTGCCCTCCTGCCGCATTAGCCCTTGGTTGGGTACAAAGTGCTCCTCGTGATTTACCTCCTCCGTGTTGGCTGTGGGACCGGTTGGCGGGGGTGCTGAGGGCGAGCGAATCGCCTTTTTGCACAATACAATCATGTGTTATCAGAAAAAATTTATAGCATGTTTCTCGTGCACAACTAGTACAAGATAGGTCTTTTATGCATTCTGGAACTGAAGCAGAATCCATTGCAGATGGGATTTTTGCCTGCTGGAAGGTAATGTGGTTGAGCAGTTGGATGGCCATACAGATATTATCCACAAAAAACTGCGTGGCGATTGGCTGCCATGGTTAGATATTTAATCTACAATCCTAAATATAATAAGCTTGTCTATTTTTTGGAAAAAACCTCGTAGTAGATATCTCTGAAATAACTTTCAGGGGAGCAAAAAAGAGAGACTTATTGTTAAGGCGTTACTGGAGAAGGGAAGATGATGGAACATATGGTAATGAAATCAATCTAGTATATTGAAATATTATTTCTACAAATATGTTCAAAACTAATTAAGATTTTTATTTTTTGCAATTTTTGAACAGTTATCTTATACCACTCGATCGTCCATTACAATTGCCCACCTGAAAAAGGCTATATTCGTTCCTGCCTTAAAAGTAATTACTACTTGATTTAATCATTTTGGAAGCTGTAAAACTGTCGTGAGGATGTAGGGAAAATAGTTTTTACCTTAAGGTAATTTATTTTTATATGTTTTTTTGTCATTATCAGGTGGAGGCTATGAAATATCACCTGTTAATCAAGGAAATCAATCAATTGTAAAGCATATGCTTGCGATTGATTGGAAGTTTTGGAAACCATACACACTTACCTCATCTGCAATTGGTATTACAATGAAGATGTTAGGGAGAGTTGCAGGTATTGCTTTTATCACAAGGAATTTGGTTTCTTCCACTCACAAATGTCTCAATATTATGACAGTTGAGTTCTTATCGAAAACTCACGACTATGTAGTATCTGCTTGGCAGCTCTGCGAGAATTCTTCCGAGCAAGCTCAGATTTCTCAGCCGATGGTTTGACAAGAGAGATAGTATTGCCACAAGTTGAGGAACAAATTAAATTAGACATGCAGTCCATGGAGGAGAATAGTAAGATGAAAATTTTAACAGAAGAGTCACACAGGTTTCCTAGAGATGCTAGCATTGGATCATTAAATCAAATGAATGATGAAGATGATGAGTTCTTTGATGTTCTTACTGATTCAGAATATGATCTAACAGACAAGTACTGGCCTTTTGACCAAAGTCTGCAATCTCCTGTGAGTTTCTTCTGGGACTTGATTCTTTTCCTATGGTATTAAGATACACTAATATTTGTAGTTTAGACTTTCAAAACTGAAAACTGAAAAACAGGATGAACCAAAGTGATAGCATATCACTTTATCAGTTTAAGTTTGAAAAGTAACAAGATTCGGTTTTAATGGTAAACCTTCAAATCAATAAGGATATACTGGAATGTATTTACATATAAGATATGTTTGGTTGTAATTTCTAACCCTTCTCGGTGGATTCCATCCACACCATAGTTATGTTTGGTAGTACTTTTCAAAATCTTGGAAAATTGTTTCTGCTGAAAGAGTTAACTTATGTACACTTCAACATTTTTATCAGTTGGTTCAAGACCAATGCGAAGACAAACTATCCAAAACAACAGTTTTTATGAAGTTGCATGATATCACAGGTTAATTTATTCTGATATTTTACATTAAGTTTGGCTGGTTTTTCTCATTAATACTATTTTATTGGATTTGCTTGACACGCTGCTTATCTACTTGAAGTTCAAAAAGGAGATTATACTGAGTTAAAAGAGGCATCTATTGAGAAAGATAGCCTGCCTGCACTGTCACTTAAGAAAGATCCTTTGGGCACTCTTAGCTATGGAACCACTCTTACAAAAGATCCTACCTATACAGTTGCTTGCAGTTGGGCAACAGCAGATCCTTCCACATTTTTAATTCGTGGTGAATCTTACTTACAAAACCATCAAAAGGTATAAATCTCGGTTGTGAAATATTGCTTTAAGCATCACTTCTTTTTAAATTTTCTGATTAGTTGGTAAAACTAGGTGCATCGTGCAAGCTAAAAGTATATTTTCTCTAGGTACTTTTAACAGTTTATGGTTATTCATAACTTTATCTTTAATTTATCTTAGATGGTTTTTTGGACAAATGGATGGTAAATGCACCAGATAATCATTTGTTGTACTTGCTCATATTCCTTTTAGAGGGCTTTCCTTAGGCGCCCTTTATTTGAGACGAGGGATAGAGGAAGGAAAACCTATATAATCCCATCCCCTGACCACGTTCTCCACGTCTTCTTGACTCTTCACCACCTCAAGCTTCTTCTCCCTTCTCAGCACCCTTTCTCCGTTGATTGGGTATAAGGACTACAGATAGGTCGGAAACTCCACCACCGTTGTAGATGAATTGCAGTGCTCAGGGATGATTTCATCTTCTCGATGTTTTTGTTAGTGTCTTCCTTTGCTTCCATGCAGTTTCAGGTTGACAGGTCAAGATCAAAAAAGCCTTCCGCTGAGACTGTTTTGTCTCCCTCCCACTGACTAAAATTGCTGAAGTATATCAGGGAGAGGGAAGGCTGTACACTTGTTGCCCTTCCCCTTTCCCTGGAAATGGATAAATTGGACAGGCCTTTAACAATATGAAGAAGATGAGAAAGCACAACGTTTTAGTTAAAATAACAAGATTATCTGACGGTGCTTGGGTCTATAAAATCACCAACTGATTTATCCCATTGCATCCCACTTAATTCGTAGTGGATCATGCATGACATGATGCTATCTCTTCTTTCAGTAGATTACTATATAACTCAGTGAATTTCTACCACCTCCTTGTACCTAAAGGTGGCGATAGAGAGTTTGTCTCTTGCATGATAACTGTAAATATTTTATACAGGTCATTCAAGATTATAATCATCAAGATAGTCTTTCTCTATAAGAGTTTAAATTAATGTACTACTAGTATTTTGCTTCTATATTCTACTACTACATTGGTGTCCTTGAATTTTTCGAAGAATTATTTTAATCATTTTTGTATCGTGTACTACTTTTAGATTAACTTTTGCAGGAGTATTATGAATATCACTCTTCCGCAGGTAAAAGCCAATGGCACCTTGATGCAGTTGGTTGCTGCTGATTGGCTGAAATCAGATAAGCGTGAGGATAATCTTGGTGCACGACCAGGAATCGTTCAGGTGTCCCCAAAAATGCAAACAAATTTCTTTGTTTTATTGTTTTTCGATAAATATCCAATAGTGAAGCTAACTATAAAGTGTTACAGGAGTATGCAGCACAAGGAGGCAGGCAGTTTTTCTTTATTGTGCATATACAGGTGCCGCTATAACGTTTATAATTTGTTATTGTGAGGCTGAAAAACTTGCGTTGCCAATTGCCTTGCAATTTTTACGTGTGATAGGTCCCGGGTTCAACCCCATACAGCCTAGCTCTATATTACATGATGGATAGTCCTTTAGAGAATGTTCCTTTGCTACAAAACTTTGTCAGAGGAGATGATGCATACAGAAATTCCAGGTTTAAGCTCATCCCGTATATATCGAAGGTATGCACATGAACTATCATCTCCTGATATTTGAACTGCACATAACCAGCCTATTTTTCTGAATAAACAAGCATCTTTATGATGTTCTCAGGGTTCTTGGATAGTGAAACAAAGTGTCGGTCAAAAAGCGTGTCTTATAGGTCAAGCTCTTGATATCAATTATTTTCATGGGAGCAACTATATCGAGGTAAACTTACCTATGCTGCTGGATAGATTTAAAGTCGGAACAGAGATCTACAATATCTTTCAGTAATTTCTAGATGTTTTCAATTGCCATGATAGTAGAACTACACTGTCAAACAATATAAGTTCGTTATTGAAGGTTCCATTTAGCCAAGATAGTAAGGGACTTGGAAGTCGTGATTGTTTGATCATTTTGAATGATTATTACGATGGTCTTATACTTTTTGCAACACAAATCTCCAGATTGCAGTCGATGTCGGGTCATCAACAGTTGCTAGGGGTGTTATCAATCTCGTCGTTGGTTACTTGAACAGCCTGGTGATAGAAATGGCCTTCCTAATTCAGGTACGCATTCATTTCATCTTTTTCGATGGTTCGCTATGAAGTTGATTTCCACATGATGAAAATAACACAGGTTCGTTGAATGGTTAACGTGTAAACGATGGTCTTCTTTTTCAATATTAAGTGCTCATATCTTTCAGTCAGTTACATCATCATACTTCCATATGTAACAATTTGCCGAATAGTTTTCAATATTATTGGCAAACCGTGATATCAATTACGACCATCTTTCTACAAGGCATGCTAAGAGAAACCTTATTCGAGTTTCGACATTCATCATGAAATCACATGTGATATTCTCCCATCACTGTGCAGGGTAACACACAAGAAGAGCTTCCAGAGCCCCTTCTCGGAACTTGTCGTTTGAATCAACTTGATGTCTCTAAAGCTGTTCCAGTGAATCCATGGAGAGCTTAAGGTAAACATCTTCAAAAGAAAGTTTGCATTTGTCGTCGAATCCTTCACGTAAAGTAATGATGAATCGTTGACGTAGGAATTTGCGACGGGGACAAGGATCCGAAGACCCAGTGTCTATATGTAAACATAAAGGACTCCATTTTGCATATATGAGGCAATGTCGTATAGATTTACGAACTCATCTTGAGCATTCATAAAATTTGAGGGTTTTGTTCGGACTCATTGTTGATTGTTGAGAATGAGCAAATGCTAAAAGCTATCGAAAACTATATATAAACTAAATAAGTTTCCACAGTTTTGTGGAAACTATTGCTACTTAAGTGGGCATGGACCATTGAGCTAATTGGAGTAAACCTCCTTAGTTTAAGAACAAAGAAAATAATCAAAGTAATTGAAAATCGCTTGACGCGGTTAGTCAAATAGAGAAGGATATGACTAGGTACTGTTTAGCATTGGCATGGTTGGTTGGTTGATTGTGTTTGGTTTGTGTGAATCAAAGCAATGGTAAACTGATTGTAAAAAAAGAGAATGTCTTAGATACGCCCGCACCAATGTCAAGGCCCCTTTTTAGGGTTGCACTTGATCTGGTAGCAATTCGGTTATAATAGCCATAAAGAATCTTGAGGCTGATTCCAAGATTAATGCGAGTTTGTCCACGAGGTTCGATGTCGTATTCATAACTAGCGGCTAAGTTATACCCTGCAGTTTCAGTAGACTTTTGTGAGGGTATAGTTGCAAGTGGAGAAAGTTTCTTTACTAAGACTTCTAGAGGCGAATTTGTTAGATTTGGATGTTTGTAGAGTTCTTCATAATCTTCGGAGGTTGCAATCTCGGAGGTTGCAATCTCTGTGGAAATGAAAGTGTCAGGGGCTATTTGAATAGGGATTGAAAATCCTGACCTAACCATTGAGGACAGGCCCCTAAAGCACTTGATGCTGCAACAGAAGGAGTCATTCAAAAGGCATATTCAGGCACTCCTTAACTTAGGCATCATCAGACCAAACATCAGCCGACATCGAACCACAGCCATCATAATCAACTTAGGAACTACTGTTGACCCAAAGATCGGGCAAGAAATTAAAGGGAAGGAGCAAATGATATTCAATTATAAACGGTTTAATAATCTCTCAAACAAAAGGATCAATACAGCCTTCCTGGCATAAGTATCATTCTAAGCAAGGTTAGTAGAAGCTAGATTTCGACCTAAAGAATGACTTTCACCAAGTAGCTATGCACTCAGATTCCATTGAATGGACCCCATTTTGGGTCCCAGATAGTATGTACGAGTCGCTTGTAATGTCATTCGGCTTGAAGAATGCCCGACTATTTTTCAACAAAAGATGAACAACTGCTTCAAAGAATGATCGGAAGATTCCCTGTATCAACTGGACTTGGTAACTCTAACAATTCAGGAGTTACAAGAGAAGCCCAGTCAAGAAGCACAGGCTAATTGATCAAGGCCCTACGGATCCTGTTCTTTAAAATCTTGTTAGCACCATGCATCGAGGCGGTGTCGATAGCAACTGATCAGGAGGAAGAATTAAAGGGAAGAAGAGAAGGAATTGGAGAAGCCCTTGCGATGAACTTCGGTTGGAGCCCTTGGCTAAAACGATATGTGTTGGCAGTGCTAATAATTTGTTGAGGACATTATCAAAGACTACTTGGAAGTGGAGGACAAAAGAGAGCATTTCGACAACCATTAGGGAGGTTCATAGTAAATGGGTCATTGTAAGAGTATTGTAAGAGTTATCGAAGAGGAGGAATTTATCCTGTGGAACTGTCGCATTAGTGGCTCCCCATCGTTGCCCTTACATGTGGAGGGAGTAAATCAGGATATCAGGTGGCCAGTGCAGAAATGCGAAGTCATCGGTAGCCTGACAGTAAACTTCAGGAATTGACCCTTTGCCATTTCGAACCTTAACACGGTTGTGCTAGCCATCTGGATTAGCCCTGGGGGTTGAAGAGGAGGAATTTATGATAGCACGGGTTGTGCCCATCGATATCAATCGTAAAATGTGTTTGTCTCTTGTTAGACGATACAATTCTTGATTTGAATCTCACCATGTTTGTTAGCATGTGATGCGGCTTGTGCATGATCCTTCCTACTTGATGGGAGCGGAAGGATGGATTCTTCAAGCCATAGTAGTAAATCTCTGTCAAAATTAACACACATCGAATAATCACCATCGGAATTCCCGATTATGACCCTCCAACGCTTAAGTCAGGCATGGAAGAAGATGAATGGATGAGAGTGGAGAAGAAAAAAGAGAATACGAGAGTGCAAACTTGTCCCCCTTTTCGGTTATACCTCTACCTCTTATATAAGCGATGCTTCTGATGGAACGATTCCCCTCTTATTCTTCTGACAACGGATTATGCATGTATGTTAGGGGAAAAAACCTATAGGGAACTTCCACATGGTGTGCCTCGTGTCTTAGAATAATAACGAACGTGAGTCATTAAAAAGTAAAACATAACGGTTGTCAGAGAAGATTCCTACCATGGTCCCAGGTGTTAGGCCTTCGCATTGTTAAGAGAGGGAGGCTCTAAGTATTCATCGAATGAGTGACTTAAAACATTGTTGAATGACTGCTCCTCGATATGATCGACCACCCGAGCTACTATGTCGTAGAGGGTGAATGCGACCGACAGACGAGCTTGGGGAGATATGGCCGAGCAATCAGTTTGAGAGTGTGTCCGAATGGATAGCTTGGGATATATGACTGAGTAGCCAATTTGGGAATATGCCTGAACGGCTGACTCGGAAAGTATGGTTGAACAGTCAGTTTAGGATCATACTCGAATGGTTGGTTCGAGGAGTATGACCAAGCAACCAGTTCAAGATCGTATCCAAATGACTGGTTCAGGAAGTATGACCAAGTAGCGAATTCGGGAATGTGCCCAAATGGCTAGCTCGGGAAATGTGACTGAGTAGCTAATTCGGAAGTGTACCTGAATGACTAGTTAGGAAAGTATCATCGAGTAGCCGGTTCGAAAAGTATTACCGAGCAGCTAGTTCAGAGATACACCCAATCAACTATCTTTTTTTTTTTTTAATTTACACCTATTTATTTCTGAACGAAATACTCAAGAGTGATAGCGTGCATGCAAGGGCCATATGGTGATTGGGAGGTCCATGGCTCACATAGGAAGGAAGGCTAAGGAAGGCTAAGGAATTGGAGAAGCAGAAGAGATGTTCGCCACAAGTTCACTAGAGATCAACTTTTAAATGTGCATAAGTTATGCTAAGAAGCGAGTTAGGAGTTTCACTTAAATCTACTTCTATGCTAGT
Organism: Alpinia galanga; assembly: GCA_037177395.1. Taxonomy (NCBI): domain Eukaryota; kingdom Viridiplantae; phylum Streptophyta; class Magnoliopsida; order Zingiberales; family Zingiberaceae; genus Alpinia; species Alpinia galanga. Next base: position 256 of record JBAMHZ010177043.1, on the reverse strand, counting down.
CATAAATGCCAAAAAAATCGCATCAATTGCCAGTTGTATCTTGTAATTTAAATGAGAATGAACAAGGAATCATGTAATGCGATCATGTGGCAAGGATGGGCCAGCAACAAAAGCACAGCCATGGAGAAAATGTATACCTGAAACATAAATAAGAAATGAAATGATGATCTTTCTAACAACTCTCGATCTACTCTTTGATCTAGTTGATGCAATGAAATGATAATAATAATCTTCTTCATCGAACAGTTTCCTGAAA
>JBAMHZ010176937.1:0-14843 GCA_037177395.1 Alpinia galanga | reverse complement strand
AGACAAGATATAGCAGTAAAAATCATAATTGTGAAAGAGGGAGAGAGAAAGATCCAATATAGCAGGAAAAAAAACTCAACACTCTTAGAAAGTATCATTGAACAAATATATGAACATATGTGCATTGACACAAAATGACAATTTAGACAAGGCATGATAAATGAAGACATCAACAATGATGACAACAAAAAAGTTTTCAATTATTTAGGGCAAGCATAGTTAGGCTGAAAAGAAGGCCAAAAAAGTTTACCTTCCCCATAATGAGTAGCTAAGATATCAGGAGGAATTCCTTGCATACCATAAATCTCAATGTCCGTTGAATCTCTGTCAGGCTTAGCATTAGGAACCCTAGATTAAAGCAAATGATATCAGGAAAAAAAATACAAGATGAAAGAGAGACCATGATTAAACTAACAAAAGAATGCAACAAAAAACAAGGGGAACGAATGTTAAGACACGTAGAAGGTGGAATAAAAGGTCACTGTCAATTGTAATATACAATGCAGCATATATCTCAGACAAATACTTCACTAGAAACCCCAAGGTAAGTATGAACCTTGAGAGGTTGTGTGTGTGTGCGCGCGCGCCATAAATAGATAGTTAGGGAATGGTTTTTCATGAGAATGTAAAATACTAACTTGAAAACATTTGGTCAAAAAAATTGGAAAAAAAACTGTCAATATTTTCCATGATCAACCAGGAACAAGACTGACATTCTTGCATCTCAAAAAAAGAACAACAGGTACATCCATCGACCATCATCCACACTACCGATATAAATGAAGGTATTCGATCTACCCCACGATCAAGGAAAAAATTTCAGTGATCCTCGATCGTAAAAAAGAATATATGAGCCTAATTCGGCAGTGAATACCCAAAATACAATCAACTTCAAGTTCGGGGATGGGTAGAGGATGGATACATACTTGGTCACAGTCTCCTTGTGGACCTGGAGGACATGGATGGCCATGCCTCCAGCGGTGGATAGCTTCTTTTGGCATACATGGCACTTGAAGTGCTTGGCTTTCTGGTGCTGGACGAGGATCTTCTCGTCGTCGAACTCCCTGTCGCAGTAGTAGCACCACACCTTCGAAGGTCGCTTCTTCTTCTTCCCCATCGCCGCTCGCCGTACGCGATCACAGCCCTTGCACTGTAGAGGTCAGTTTTACTCGAGGCACCTCCGATCGAGCAGCGAACGGAGAGATGGCGGAAGCAGAACTACGTTAGGGTTCTGCAGCTCGTCGCCTATAGAAGGGAAAAAAACGAACCCGATCAACGAGCCAATCGGCCGCTCGATATATAAGGGTTCAAATAAATAACGAGGTGGACGCATAAAACACAATTATACGATCGTTGGGTTCTGAAATTAATATTTAGCACCACTCTTTATTAAAAATAAAACATGATAAAATTAAATTTCAGCTAAAATCTAATGTTAATATATAGATAAATACTTGCTACCGTGCTCCACATAAAAAATTCATATTTTATCAATTTCAGATTATATAATGTTTAAAAAAAATACTTTATCAAAATCTGACTCGATTGCGTCTAGATGTATGCAATTTGAATCTGAATTCAAAGCTTAAAAGCATGTAAAAAGCCAAAATTGCTTCTTTTTTTTTTAAATCTGAATCGAGCAAGTCTGATGCTTTTCTTAATCTCTTGATTTCAATGGGGACTTTTCCTTCACAGCCCTCAAATACTTTCATTTTTGTCGATTTACTAAGAGGTGCATGCCCTTAAAACCAATCTAAGATTGATCTCTTTTGTTTCTGTTTCTATTTTCTCTCTCTTTATTATGCACGCAAACAATGTTACACATCTAATTTGACTCTTAAATATTCACAATTCGATCGCACAAACTTCTTTATTTATCTCCCTCTATAAACTTAGTTTGGCATCATTTTACCCATTCTCACATTATGGTCATATTTTGATCTATATTTTTTAGCTCATATAACAAATAAAATATGAACAATATTTATTATCTATGTTTAACTCGAGAAAGAGTTGAAATTAATGAGACAATTTGGTGCGATGGATTTCATATCATTGTATCATATATTGTAAATTTAATCTCAGATTGCTTCTACATTTAAAAAATAAATTACAAGTCCTGTATACATTGTTACAATGATTAACTCTATTGAATGTAATAAAAATGTTCTTGTTTCCAAATTCGGCGGTGGCTACACATGATTATTGGCAACCTTGTAATAAGAGTATTGCGGTGTGTGTGTTATGTGCAAAAATACGTAATTACATCATATATTCCCAATTGCCCATAGCAATCTTAACCTCCATAGCAATTGGCACAACACTTGTTATGCAATCGTAGCAATGTCAAAATGAGGTACCTAAGTTACATTTATTCAACTAAAAATAACAAGTAGAACAGCCAACCACATCAAAATCGGTTTTCCATGCACTAGAAAGTCTCCAATCCATAGGAAGCAGCATGTCATTAGGTAAGTTTTCCGGCGCAATTCAATGGCGAGCACTCACCAGAGCCATGTGTTCGATGAGGTCAAGCACTCGGTTGCTGTAGAGAATAAAGAGGTGATAGATAAGACGGAAATGGTTTCTTTGCTTGCGGAGAATGGAGATGCAAGGTGGAGAAGATTGTAACCTGTAGCCCCATTCGTTGTCATACCATGAGACCAGCTTCATGAAAGAAGCACTTAAACCAATACCAGCTTTAGCATCAAAGATACTAGATCTGAAATGTGACAGAAATACATATAATGAAATTGAGTATAATGAGAGTGAATAAGAGGTGGTGATATTTTGTCGTACGTGAAAGTTTTACCTCGAGTCACCAACGAAATCGTTTGAGACAACATCATCTTCAGTGTATCCAAGAATGCCTTTCAGGAGTCCCTCTGATGCAAACCTAAAATGTGCTTATAGTAAACAATATAAAATTTAAAGCGCAAGAAGAAGAAAAATCCAGCACACAGATATTCCAGTAAAAATAAAACAGAGGAGCTAAAGAATTGGGACATTTTGGATGAAATCATTGAGATAGTTGATTCGTTTTGAAAAGCTGAAGTGGCATACTTGAAACTTCAGGGAAAAAAATCAGGCTAAAATGAAGGGTCAAATTTCAACAACTATAGATTTGTAAGAAACTTTCCAGTATAAAGAAGAAAAAAAAGGATGAAAAGACATGCATACTTGATGGCTGCCTTAACATCCTCGTATGATGCACTTTTTTGAAGTCGGCAAGTTAAGTCTACAACAGAAACATTAGGTGTAGGAACCCTGAAAGCCATTCCAGTGAGCTTCCCATTTAGGTCCGGAAGGACTTTTCCAACAGCCTAATCCAGGATTGAATCAGTTCAAATTTAAAACTAAGCAGAAGTATGTAATATCTTGATTATCATCACTGTGACCCTGACTTCACCTTAGCTGCACCAGTGGAACTAGGGATGATGTTCTGTCCAGCACCACGCCCCCCACGCCAATCTTTCATTGAAGGGCCATCAACAGTTTTCTGTGTTGCTGTAAAAACAAGTCTCAGAAAATCAATCTGGTAAGTATTATGCATGTCATGACAGTATGATAATGTGTGCAATTGTTAAGCATGTGTATATTTAATGACTATTCTGTCAGTATCTTAGAATAAAGAGTGAAAGGAAAAACCTGTGGTCGCATGAACAGTAGTCATGAGCCCTTCAACAATGCCAAACTCCTCATGGACAACCTTCAAGAAAGCCAATATTTATTTATCCCATAAGAGAGCTATGATCCATGATACATGAAACTTGGCATCCTATGAGGCACAGAGAGATTCATGTACACTAACAGCCTAAAAAAGGTATATCTAGAGCATGACAAGAAGTTAGGAAGTTGAAATTCCATGTGTGTTCCATAATTATTGACTTGGGCATTAGAATTAATGTCCAATCCATAGACCTTGGGCATCGAAGGATATAAATTTTATAGCAATTATGCTTCTAAGTATGAAACCTTGGCAAGAGGAGCAAGACAATTGGTTGTGCAGCTTGCATTTGAGACAATACTCATGCCTGGTTCATATGTCTTCTCATTTACACCAATCACAAACATAGGAGCATCAGCAGATGGAGCTGATATCACAACTTTTTTTGCACCTCCCTATTGAATATTGAAAAAAAATCAACAAAACTTTCATATAAGAAAGGTGAATCAGCTACATGAGAAACTAGCATATGAAGAATATACCTTTAGGTGGACTGATGCTTTCTCCATTGTTGTAAAAACACCAGAAGATTCAACAACATATTCTACTCCAAAATCACCCCAGGGGACCTCAACTGGATCCCTGATATAAAAAAATTGCATAAAATTAGGTTGCTTTCCGTATTCTCATTGATTGATTATATCTCAAAACACCAGAAGATTCAATAATGCATGAAAGCGTACACAAATAAGATCATCAGTAACAATGACTACTAGATGTTATATGAGATCCAGCAAAATCATTGGGTTTGAGAGTCAAGTAAGAACACATTCCTTCATCAATCTTGGCTATCTAATTTGTATGCAACAAAATATCAAATCATATACAGGCCATTCAAATTTTAGGAACCCATGGTATAAGATAATATTCAGAAAACTTAACATCAAAATATAAAGATATTGACAAAGGTTAAATGCAATACCTTTTGCTAGTAACAGAAATTATTTTACCATTGATTTCTAAGTTGAACTCATCCACAACTTTGATGGATCCGCTGAAGGTACCATGTGTTGAATCATACTTTAACATGTATGCCTAGTGAAATATGATCATTATTTGAAAAAAAAAAATGGAAGAAGAACTAAGAGCAGAAAAAATTGTAGGCAAACCAGAAATCATTTTACCATGATAAAGATATCAATGAACAACAAATAAAATCTTCAAAAAATGTGGATAGCAGAAGATGGTTACTTCTTCTTCCATAGAAGATCGCTTACATAGTCACATATTTTATCAAACCTAAAGGTAAATGCAAAATCATAGTGGAAGCAGAAAACTATATACCAGAGCAGTTGTGTCAGTTTTGAAGCTTTTAACCGATTGCATACTTCCATGTCTTTTATTAGTTTAAATTTATGCTATAGAAATATCAAACTTTTGATACAACAAAGTGATACAAATAATAGCTGGAAAAAAATGTAATGCAAATAATTCCCACATGATTTGGCATTTTCCTAAAAAACCATAAACGAGTTAGTAAAGAATCATTCTAAAAAGAGTCTGGCCCACCACACAAGAAGTGCTCAATTAAAAGATAATCTTATTTGAAAAACTTAGAATTCTTGTAGCCCAAAAATGATTCCCACCTAAAAATTTATTAATATACAATATCATCAAGCCAGAGGTTCCCTCACGAGCATTGCAGTCACATCATTGGTTATTCTGTTAAGACCAAATGTAGCCTTTTGAAACCAGGAGCCACATAATTCAAATGAGAAAAATAGATTATGACATAAAACTTTCAATTTTCATTCCCATTCTCCAAACAACCCCTAAACAACAATATGGTCTTATAGGTTTCATCTATTTTTTCTAAACAAAGTTAGGTGAATCGAATATCAATCTCCATGATCGATCTAAAAATAGAATTAACTTGACTCAAAGACACAAACCATGTATACACATTTATCAACCAAAATACCTTTTTAGAGTCAAGAAACACAAGGACTTAGTATTCCTATCCTAATTAATATTTATCAAATCAAAGACCCTTACCATATATTTAGAGTCAATGAAGGGATCATTCACAGCCAAAATATCGATGTCATCTCTGGCCATTGCTATTCGTAATACAAGCCGACCAATGCGACCAAATCCTGCAGTGTAAGAAAGATTTCAGTATCACTCTGAGCACTGTCTAGACAGACTTGCCTTCCATATTGACTCACCTCTCAATGATGCAGAAGATTGAAATGCAATAATTCAAGGCTAAGAAAAAATGAAGATTGTGGTCCAGGATTCCAGGAACATGGAATGATTTGTTTGATTAACATGATTTTGAAAGATTTGGAATACAAAAAAGTTATTATCTTACAATAGCAATAACAAAGGAAAATGTGACATATTCAAAAAGACACTTTCCATCATTATATTTTTAGTTGTAGAGTTGAAACTTTGATAGTTACTTATCCATCCCAAGTCAATAGTAACAAAAAATAATCACAACAGTTGGAATTGAAGAACTGACATGAAGGTCAAACTGAACAGGACAGAGATCCTAGGATAGCTCACCATTAATTCCGACCTTTGTCTTTCCACTGCTTGAAGATCCTAAAAGAAGGTACATACAAAAATTGAATCATTAGAAATCCTGGCATTGCTAATTACGGACCAGAGAATTTACTGGTTGATAACTAAAGTCCTCCATATCATAAGTTAAAGTTACCCTTAGCAATTGGCGGGGCTTCAGTCACTGCGGCTTTAACTGGCTGAATGCTTCTGCTCCCATTAGATTTACTGCGTGAAAAATATAATGAACAAGGCAACGGTTGTCTTTTTTAGAATAATCGAACTTCAGATTGTCTATGTCGACAGCAATGGCTTTGGTGATCACTACTTAACCGTGACGAACAACGGCGCAGAGAGATCAACCCAGAACCCAAAAAATTTGTCCGAGTCTGAGCCGAGTAAGAATAGCGGATACTAGGCACCTGAACATGAAGAAAATCACAGATGGTCTCGACAACAAAAATTACATAACAGAATAAGAAGGGCGATCTATGCAGAACATATAAAGAAAAACAGAATCGAAATGGAAAAACCAGTAACAAAATCACACAGACCCGGTTAGAATCGGAGGCTAATACCTCTGGCGATCTTTCGATCAAGGGAGCCGCAGATCTGAGAAGAACCGAGTGCGCCATCAAAGACCTCCAAAGTCTCGCCTGTTTCTCCGGATCAAAGCTGGCAAACCCTAGAGGCCAACGAAATCGCAGGGGGTAGAGGAAAGAATAGAGCAAGCCAGGTTTTATAGCAGCGTATGAATCATGCCCATTTTTTACCTTCTCTCTTCTCTCTCATTTTTCGGAAGCAACGACTAGAAATGCACAAAAACGGAAAATACACTACCCCGGATCCGATTTAACTGAACGGCCTTTTCTGCTGGGGTAGAAAATGGGTCCCATGGAACCGGATGCTGAACGATCAGAACCGTCCAATTAAGCATTTTAATTTCGCATATTCTTGAAGTATTCTCCAAAACTCGTTTATATTCTCATCTATATTTTTGAATAGTATTCTTTTTCTTTACTAAACCATCTTTTCGATCGTTGGAAGATACGATGAAGCTATCATATACTGAATGGAAAACTATTCTCACACACATCTAAATCACAAGTTGAACTAAATTTTGGATCGACGAAAAAATTACAAGTCTGATCATTTCATATTAAAACCATTACCAACAACAGTACAAAAGATAGAGCACACAACAAAACTGCAAGTCATAGTAGAAACGCTTGTCCTCGTCTCCTGTACAAAGTCATAAACTGAGTTCGTCTTCCTTTGACAATCTCAAAATTACATACCCAATATACAAATAGTACTTGATACTGGAAAAGCTAGAATTCCAAACAAATAACTAAAGCTCTGATCTGTTGCTATTCCGGCTTTCTGGGATCTTATGTATAACCAACATGCGCATTGAATGATAGCATCAGCTGATTCTTGTGAGCTATTACAACAGGAGGTATAAAAACATATGGCGCTCAGCATGATTCAGGTTCTATGCGCCTCGGCTAATCTTTATGTCCACTGACTGGATTGGTATTAGAATTGCATCGGTCAAGCCGTGCTCATACTTAGATCTGATGAAGAACTATAATTGGATATCACGACTATATATAAAAGATCTGTCCAACATTCAGTAGGCATTCATGAGGAACATTGAAGATCACACTGTTCTCCCTGCAGATCCTTCTGAGGAAAGCATATATGTAATCAACGGCAATCTTCTTTATAATTGTGGATTCTCGATGCGCCCTCACGATAGTGTTCCCGAGAATGTGCACCACCCCAGCCTCCTTGCACCTGTTCATGAACTCCAACTCATCGCTGGTCATGCCACTTGCTTGACCCGATGACCTCACCAGACTACTTCCTTGAGATTGAGCAGGTTGGATAAGATCACTAGAAGATGCATAACTGAGATCCATGATTGAGGAAAGTGTGTTCTCATTGCCATTCTCTCTTGTTGTCAAGTCAGAGGATTTTTCAATCTGCTGTGCTGGTGCATTGTAGTCCTCTGAATCTGAATACCCTTCCATCATGCTCTCTAAACGAACAAAGAGAGAGAGGTTATCGAATAGCATCTTTTCAAAATCTTCATCCTTTTTGTGAAGATCCTTGTATCCATATCTTGCAACACAGCGAAACATATGGAAATTTTTTGGCCCTATCCTTCTCACAAGGAAACGTTCTTCCATTGGCACAGTGTAGACTGGGAGGTACTTGACACAGACAAAAACAACCACCGAGTGAATGGCTGGAAGGTGGGTGATGAAATGGGAAAATATGTGGGGGACGCCACTTGCCAGCTCGGAGTACACAAATCCTATTCCAGGAACACGGACTAAGCCGAGACTTGGCCCTAGGCCTAGTATCCAGGCCATAGACACTTTACTATGCATCTCGAATTCATATCGCTTCACTGTGCCATAATGCCAAACATACATTACTATGAGAAATGTGGAAGCGATAACAAGAGGTACCCAACCACCTTGATCTATCTTAAAGAGAACAGCAGTTAGGTATGGAAGCTCCACCAACAAAGATAGAGCAGTGAAAATGCAGACAAGGAGCCAATGGCTTCGCCAGACCAACAGCATGATTGGGATCATAAGAAACGTTGTCACCACCATAACAATCACAACTGCAGTTCCTGTTTTCCATGAGAGAGAATGTTTTCAATATTTTAGTGAGAATTTTCAAATAAATAGGTTAGCAAGAACTTTCAATAATACAATGAGAAGCTTGATGTAGGAAAATGATGAGAACCATTTAAATGCACATCTATTCTAGATTCAAGATAATGAAATCAATATGTGATACAGAACAAAGAGATTTTCAAGCAGAAACACAGATTTAGAGGACAAGGAACTAGAGACCATGCCACAGAGAATGTAAGATTTTTCACCAATAATTTAAGGCATGTAGATAATCAACCATAGCTGTGTTAATCAGCAAAGATACATCGACTACTACAGCTGAAAACACCCATTTGCTACTGGACAAAGACTCTTGAGAAACAATATAATAGTATTTGCAAAGCTAACCCACTTAGCCAGATGGTAGCATTATTCTCTGGTAACATCTACCTTTTAACATTCTACAAAGTAGGAAACATTTCATTCGAGGCAAATAAAGAGCGTGTAGTTTCCAATAATTCATGAATGAATGATATATAAAAGCGCAACAGCTTACCGTATGCATTTCCAATCTGACTTTGATTTTTGAATCCAGCAGTAACTGCTATACAGAGAATCATAAGAATCCAATTGATATCAGGAATATATATCTGGCCGAGAAACTTCTTTGATGTGTGCACAATCTTGACCCTCGGAAAGCAACCAAGTGCAAGAGCTTGTTTGATTATAGAAAATGTTGCAGATATGGTGGCTTGACTAGCAACAATTGCAGCTGCTGTAGCTACAATAAACATGGGCCAGTATACGCCATCTAGAAGAACTAAATGTCATGACAAACACATGGAAAATGATGAAATCAAATGATAGATTAAAGGCCAAGAAACCTGGAATGGATCTGTAGAAAGCATCCTTAACATGGTCCGTGTGATGAACAAGATATGCAGCTTGCCCAGTGTATGCCAATAGAAGACAGGGGAAAACAACTGTAGTGAAAGCAATCTGCATGAAAAGATGGTATCAGTAAAAAAGAAACTCAACAGATTGGCTATGATTATTACAGAAAATTACTACTTACCTGAACAGCTAATACAGGGAAATGACACAGGTCAGCAAATAATGCTTCTGTTCCTGCAAAACAAAAAGAAGACGGACTAAAGTGATCTTCTAAACATAATCAGGAAGTATATAATATCTAGCATCAATGTGCATCATGTGTGAATCTGAGTAGCGCAAACCTGTTATACTGAGTAGAATTCCACCTAGTGAAACCCAACCATTACGTTTCCCTCGTCTAAAATATCTGCAGATGTAAACTGGATTGAAAGCCTTCAGGACTGAGCTATCAAATTTCCATATATTCAGAATGCCAATAACTCCAATTGACAGAAACCAGATGAGCACGACAGGAGCAAAAAGCCATCCGACTTTATCAGTACCATAGTGTTGCATACTAAATAAACCAACCAAAATAACCACCGCAACAAGCACAACAACATCTGAAACATTGAGGGAGAAAAGAAATCAATGAAGATGCTCATGGTGAAAAGACCAGAAACAACTGTTTAATCAAATTACTTAAATACAGATTCTTTTTTACTTTTGCTTTCGATTAAAACTGATGTCTTGATCTACGATTTAGCATTTGATAGAAGAAAAGATTGGGAATAAAAATTCTCAGGGTTGCAGATTTACCATTGCTCATCTTTGGATGGTTAACCTTTATGCCACCTGACGCAGAAAGAACTGCAAAAGTATTCAAGCATTTTAGCATGCAAGTTAGATCACATGTATGGTAACTATCATACAAGTTTTATTCCTCATTGCCATCCATAGGTGTGATATAGAGCAATAATTAATAAAGAATATACAATTCAAGATGAAGCTAATTTTACAAAGATGAAATGCCAAAGAATCCAACTTTTATATAGGAAATTATGAACAGTAGAAGGGATTACATTTCTTCAATTCACAATGAAGTTAAATTTACTCAGAAAATAATGCTATGCTGTGAACAACAAAAGGGGTCAGCTGCAAAATACCAAAGGCATAGGCAGAAAACCGTTGCAGTGAATGCATAAATAAAAATAAATAGTTAAAAGAAAATTTTACTTGAAAACTTCAACAAATAAAATATTGTACCCGAATAAAGACAACCATTAGCCCCAACAATTGGAGTCTGCTACAACTACAAGGAATCCTATCCAAACAGAGCAATATTCTGACACTAAAGATATGATACAAAGTCAGTTTACCTGAGATGACAGGAGTGAGAATTCCATCACCAATTGCCATACAAGTGCCAACGAGAACAAGAATAAGCAGAGCATTCTTTTTAAATGGATGTGATTCTAACCATCGCTTGACTTTTGCAGCGAGTGACTTCTCATCATATGTATGGCAACTGTAAGTTGTGAGTTGTTCATCAGTTCTATGCTGGTTAGGAATAGTATTCACTTTTGCGTGTCGGCAAAGTAGTGAATAAAGTGCAAAAGTACCACCTGAACATGGAAGTAAAAATCTTATATTTATAAAGGATACATAAAAAGCAGGATAAAGATTAAATTGCAGTAGAATAATAACTAATCCTAAGGCGACTTTTTTGATGTTTTTATGCATTCTTCGATGTGGTAAAGTGGCAATTACAGGATTGTTCAAAATCAGTGAACATATTATCAACGGCTAATGTTTACCCATATAAAACAATCATGTTGACTTTCAATCAGCATTACTGTTATATAGGAATACAATGAAAATTTTCATATAATTCTGATATGTGGAGTAAATCCCCAACAAGGAACTTCTATATTTTATTTGTTTTGATGTGTGTAACTGCATGGAAAAAAAAACTGTGAATAAAAGGAAGAAAGATGGACAAGGACCCAACATCAAGCAGAAAATTACAGAAATAAGGATATGAGCTAAAATAAAGGCAACCATGGTGATAACTACAAATTTTTAGCTCAGATTTTAGAACAATACTATTTCCATATTCTTCTTTGTTAGTTTGATTATTCTGATATTTCCATTTCAATAAACATGAGCTTCTGCAAAAATGGCCATCTCATATATTAAAATTTATTGGAAATCATGTTACTTAATATAGAAATCTGATTATAAAAAATTTTCAGAGTTAGCTTACCTTGACCATTATCATTTGCTCTAAGCACGATAAAAACATATTTAAGAAGGGGTATTAGTGTGAGCGAGTAGATGATCAAAGAAAGAGCTCCAATAACATCTTCTGGATCATCAATACCATGAGGGAATGTATTATAGAACACGTAGAGTGGGGAGGTTCCTAAATCTCCAAACACAACCCCAAGACTCTGAAAGGCAAGTCTGGTGACCAAGATGGCTGAAAATTTCTGCACAAAAGAATAATCATCACTTCAAATTGCTTAAATGAAAAAATCAAAGCAAGTCTGCACCAGCACGAATAAATAAAGCAAAGATGAATATAAGTCTAGTGCTGACTGATGCTGTACTAGTGAGATGACTTTATGCTTCTTTAATCTAAAACGCAAGGAAGAAACTCGAGAATAGATTTTTTCTTCTGTCACAGATGTTTGATTTAATCTCCAAATCATTATCAGAAGAAAGATGAGAAAATTTTCGATGATCCATGACAGATGGGCCTAGCCAATCTTTCTTTTCTTGAGAAGAAAAAAGGGATGAAAAATAAGCAACGGAGAAAGCTCATAAACTTCCTCAAAAGAGGATCAAATTCCAAACAGAATCGTAAATTCTCAGAGTTTAAGTCGAAATTGTTTAGTTATCGGATGCGAAAACAGATTAAAAGAGCTCCTTTTGCCAATCTTCTACATCTAATTGGAGCATGGTCTGTGACATAAAGGATTACAATTAATTACTGATCATCCCATGCCTCGACAGAAATGGACTGAAATAAATGTCAAAAAGGTAGTGAGACCCCTCGATAGGTGATATTTTCAGAAAAATATATACTCGAATAGGGATGCAGAGAAAAACGATAAAACATGATGCGTATGATAGGGCTTGATCAGTTATCTTTAGAGTCAAATGTAAGATAAAGAAAGATATATTTTGGCAATACTCGAATCAATAATGGCACACCTTTTCTCTGTACATGTTTCTAAGTCTGCCAGCTTCTTCATCCATGGGTTGATCGAGATTCCGTTCCAATTCCCACATGCTCCCCCTGTTTGTCTCTTCATTTCCAGAACCCGACGCCATCAAATACCACTGATCTCTTCAAAACTGTGCAATTTCCTGATATTTATTTGAAGTCCAAACAAATACCGAGGACCTCAATCTCCCAGTTCAGCTAAAAAAGCGATATCCTTTACCATAAAATGAACAAATTAGGGGAAAAAAATAGAGCATCTTCCTTATTTGAGTTCGAATCCAGAAACCAAGTAAGCTTTTTTGGAACACTTGCGCAAAGCACTGCCCTAGACCGGAAAGCCTAGAAGCAAAGTCCACAGAGCTCCGCGTTCATAAACATCATGGCAGCGTAAACCAGTGGAACCCGACGCGAAAAAAAGCTCATAACAGTTGTTACAAATTTTCCTTCTTCCGGAAGATGCCAAAAATCCAGCCTTTCGGAAGTACTCGTTGGCCAAGTGTCCCCAGCGTCTCGAGAGAAGCCGCCAACGTCGAGGCGAGAGGCGGCGACACCAGTAGAGGATTCGGTGGGCGGCGAGCCGAGACAACTGAAGTTGGGCAAATTCAGGAATCGTGATCTAGGAAGCCGAGATAGAGAGAACGACGGATGGCGTTGGTGCATCGATTCCAGAGGGAAGGAGGAAGAGAGCTGGAGAGGAATTCCTCGGCATTGGCTGTGATTTTCTCCAATTTATCGAGTAAGACGCGAGGAAGGAACACTTCCTTCCGTTTGCTATTACGAACTTCCCTGCCTTTTTACCCCCGGATTAATTATTGCAAAAGGACCCTCGAGGTTTCGTATTTTGTAAAATGCTTCATTTATAAAGAGCCCACCTCAATTTTTTTATATTATTAATAATGATCTCGAGGCCCCTTGTTTATATTTTTATTTTTAACTATTTGAATTACTCGAATTTACCTTTATATTAATGTGATTTAGCTGAAATATTTTAATAGTGTTTAAGTAATAAAATACTAATATAGTCACAATGCTATCGGACAGTTATTTATAATTTTACTTTTTTTTTTAATTTTGACCAATGAAGATCATTAAGATATTTAGGCAAATTACCTTAATAGTTTTTTTTATATGTGAATAATATATTAATGGATCGAATTAGAAATACGAGATTATCTAAGAGGTATATTAACTAAATAGTTTAATGATATCTTGGCTATGAAGATTATAATATGAAATATTGTTTGATTAATGATGTCCTTAAAAATTTATTAATGCTTTTACTTTTAAATTTTATAAGTTGTAATATTCTTTTAGAGGTCAAAATATAAAATAATATTGCAATTAATTTCTAAGAGCATCTATGATGGTAAAATCCATTGAAGAGCTTCTTGATAGTTCCCACAATGTCATATCATTATTAAATCAAAAGTAAAAATATTATTTAACTCAGCAAAACTGAGGACTGGACGGTCTAGGTGGAGTCCAAGAGTTAGTCGGAAAGCTAAGAAGCAAGGAAGACAAAGATAAATTGAGTCAGGAGCAAAAGGAGTTACGAGTAAAAGAAGTCGGGGCCTAGACACAAGGAGTCGGTAACTCAGTAAAATTGAGGATTCGGGCGGCCCAAGTTGAGTTCGAGAGTTAGATACTCAAATATAATTCAAGAATTTGGAAAGTTGGAAGCAAAAAAGACAAAAGTAAGTCAAGTCAAGAGCATGAGCAATTCAGGAACATGAAAACTCGAGAAGCCAGGAAGTGAGGAAAGCAAAAGTAAACCGAATTGAAAATATGAGTAACTCGAGAACATGGGAGCTAGGAGTTAAGGAATGGAGAGACAAAAGTAAGTTAAGTTTGTAGCTGAAGCAACTCG
>JBAMHZ010176615.1:0-14849 GCA_037177395.1 Alpinia galanga | reverse complement strand
TTTAATTATAATTTAAACTATAGTTTAGAAGTTAATTATTAAATTATATAGTTTTGATTATTAAGTGTATAGTTTAACTATAATTTGAGGAGTTGATTATTAAATAATAAATTTAATTAATTAAACACCCGTTGCATCCCCGCCGTCGCCCCCACGGCGGCCGAGGGATGCTACCACGGCCCTGCGAAGGCCGCGGACGCGTGACACCTCTGCGTCTCAGCCACCGTACCGTGCCGGGCGATGGGCGGAACGAAAAATTTCGCCTGTATCGTCCGGCATGGGTCGGTATTTCAAACCATGGTTTTAAAGAAGTCCAACTAGCACATCTTGAAGCAAGCCATTGAGGATAAAGTAGGGAGGGTCAATACAAGCCAAAAAAAGATGGCTGTGACATCTAATCTCCATGAAGAATAAGCTTGACAGCACTATACTGATTGAAAGTAAACCAGAAATAAATTTTTTGGAGTGTATGATATAGCGTTCCTATCCAAGAATATTGTTCAGATTAAACCTTAAAATACAAAAGGACTCAAGAATATTGAGCTGCTACATTATTTAATAGGACCAACTCTAACCACCAATGCTTACCAAAGGAGAGTGACTGCAATCAGAAAAAATGTGATTTTTTAGGCTGTCTAGTAAGGCAAGCAAATGAAATAGGTGCTCAGCTAGTGAGCACAAGCATAGAGAATCTAGGCTGAGATTTAAATAGTTGAGTCTGACTCAATATCCAAAGATGATGCACCACCATGCACCAAATGGTCAAGGTTGTGAGAGCAGGTAATTTGTAGCAAACGGTTGCTTAATCTCCGGCATATCGAATGACTGAAAACAACTCCAAACATTAAACTTATAAACAAACCTTATGCTTACACATCAATAATGCAAACAGAACTCCAGAATCAGCAACATCTTGCAAAATAGCACCAGCAGCTTGTCTTGTTGCAAAGCTAATAGGAAGGCATGTGTATGCATGGAGAAATGTAGCAGGGTTCCTGAAAAAAAAATAGATCAATGCATGGTCTTTCTTATTACATGATCACCACCTAAACTGACATACATAATTGCCGTTTAGGAATTTTCCTATTCTTGTGCAGTTTATCAGCTTTGAACAATACACAGTGATCTATATGGTCCAAGTAAAGAAATGTTTAATATTCTCTTTTAATTTTTTTTTCCTTTTTAATATGCAGTCTGTAAACTTCATGCTGGGACTACCTCATCGCCAAATCATAAGTAAACATTCTCCTCTCTCCCGCCTTCCCTTTGCGAAGAATAGGTTTGACTTTTGTTCATAAGCTTATAGTGATTCTGCTACAAGTGAAATGCTACAGATGATAATATAACTTATAAAAAGCACTTTCCTAGTGGAACAATCTATATTTCCTGAAGCAATATGATGGTACACTTGTATGGATGCCACTATACTCACCTACAAAGAGAAACAGAAATGAGAATATTCTCCTTGTGTGTGTGCAGCAGTGGGGTTGGTGCACAAGGCCCTATTGTGTACCACAATGGGACAACAAGCAAAGTAATGAATTACTTCCTGTTGTTATTGTCAAATCAGTGTGCCAAAAT
Organism: Alpinia galanga; assembly: GCA_037177395.1. Lineage (NCBI taxonomy): Eukaryota > Viridiplantae > Streptophyta > Magnoliopsida > Zingiberales > Zingiberaceae > Alpinia > Alpinia galanga. The sequence goes on along the minus strand of JBAMHZ010176615.1, from coordinate 13,268 downwards.
TGTCAATTCAACTTCACACTCAGAAGAGATCAAGTCTTTTATCAAGAGATAAGCTAGGGAAGCTGTCATATGGACAATTTCCTGAGATAAAAAGAAATCAAAATAATTGTGCTAACCTCAAACTTCATGCTGATCTTAAATTAAGAATACCAAGGTTCAAAATCTTCATGCGTTTCATTCTTTGACTAAAATGATAATATTTCAGTGTCATACCAATGTTTTGATGTACGGTGTTAATGGCAAATTCGTGGTGGAAGGAAAAAAAGATGAAAGGAAAAAAGAAGAAATTATATTTTCTATCAGAAATGGTATGATTTTAACATTATCTTGTATGGAAAAAAGCTTTAAAAAAAACAACATCATCTTAATTTATTTTAACTTGTATTGTAGCATGCCAAGAGGTGTTGAATGTTGGCATGAAACAATAGTCATCAACATAATTGATACAACACGTGAAACATTGTGTGCGTTGAGTAGTATCAAATTTCAATATTTATCGGAACGATACGTTTCAACCATTTTGCTCAACATGGGACAAGATTTAAACCATGACGAATATGTATAACTAGTTTCTCCATATGCAACAATAGAGAAAACTAGGACAAGAAGCAAAATATAAATTTGAACTTTGCCTTTAGGTTACTAAACTCGCGGACTGCCCTTGCTATGCAAGAGTTTTATTAACATAGAGAAAAAAAAGGGGATCATTTATACTACCTATATGATATGCTTATAATTCTCATTGTTGAAAATGATTATTCAACATTAACTTAAATTTATTATCATATTATTCACTACAAATATAAGAAAATTGTAACATATTTGTTTAGGTTAGCTTTATATAATCATTATCTCACTAGGTTAATTATAGAGATACCTTTTATCTAATCAATATGATTTTCAATAATTTTGGATTTAACAAAAATGTGCTTATTGACCATAAACTATCTCATTTTGGTAGGAACAGAAACCCTATCTAGCAATGAATGAGATTTTAAACCTTACTTCATCTTGTTACATAAATTTAAAAAGATCTCACAAAAATTAACCAAAACATGACTAAGAAAGTACTAAAACATAACCAAGCAATTCAGTGTGGATTCCTTCAACCTGATATCAATGTGTTGACAGTAATAGGATGAGGCAAGACCCCTAGGAAAAAACTTGGTGAGCTTCTTCTCGCCATGACAACAAGCAATCAACTAATGAAAGGGGAAAGGAAAAGTAGTAGCAGGATCCTGGATTTTGCTGAGAGGATGAGGAAAAACAACAAAAGAGTTTCTCAAGTGAGCTCCTTGCAACCATCCTGACAGCATCCAATGGACTATTAAGGAAAACACTTAATGGGGAGTCTTGAGGTCGATAGAGATGACACCTCCTGGAAGACATCAAGAATAGGAAGGAGAAGACAAGAAGATTTGCTCACAGACTATCAACTAAAGAGTTCACTGGAAGGATCATGCAAGGCAAAAGCAACAAGGTGGTGCATTGTCTAGTGGTTGTGTTGTTTATGGAGAACCGTCGCTGAGTATTGAGGAGAGAAAATAGCAGATAAACTGTTCTTCTAACCAATGGAGAGGTCGTTATCCTATCAAGAGTTAACACCATCATCAGATGTTGAACAATATGAAGAACAGCATCGTAAGAGCACAGGATATGAGTTGGCATCGTTCAGCATGAGCCTGACCAAATGCGAGTTCACGCAGAGAAGGGAACTCAATGAAGCTTTATGGATGGAAGAGAGCTTAACTGACAATTATATGCAGAAGATGTTGCCACAAGCCATACTAGGTGGGGAAAGAATACAAAATGTATGGGCACTAAGAAGACAAACGTGAGCATTGCAAAAAAGTGGCAAAGATAGGTAGACCAAGTCTAGTCCGTATATATAAGCAAGTGAAGCAGTGTCGCATTTGATAAATTCCAAAGTCGTTGACATGTCCTAAGTCAAGACAAACTCCTCGTGAAGGAAGAGGTATTGTTGAAGAGAACAAGGAGCTTCATCTTCTGTGCAGACAGAGGTTTGGCAGATGGTTTTGCTCATAGTGATCCCTATTATTCTTAGGTTGAAGAGAATATGGATGAGGGGAGATTGCCAAAACGGCATCCACCTTGAGGGAGGGGGGAAGTGGATCTTCGCAAAAACTGGCCCTTGGGGCGTGTTTTCTACAAGGGAAGAAAATATGCACAAAAACTAGGTGACAATGATTTCCCTGCAAGCACCTTCCTTTTTTCAATTTTCCTCTATATTGTTTTGTCCCATTTAGGCTCAACTCTCAGTTTCACACGCAATGGAGCTTCAATCCGACTTTAAAAGTTCATTGATTATTTTTTTTCCTTTTTAAATCTATTTTTATTTATTTTTTCTAAATGAGTTTAACAAATAAAGTTCTAAAATTGTCTCCTTCCCTCTTTCCTTCCTTTCCAAGGAAACTAAAACTAAGAAAATATTTCCCAATCCTTTTCTAATAAATTTTCACCATCATCTTTCTTTCCCTAGTTGATTCCTTTTCTCATGAGAAACAAAGGCCTCAAACAGAGGTTGCGGCTATTATACCATGTTAAAGTGGGAGGAAATAAGGTTCTATTGATATCTTTGCATGGTTTAAAATATCATTCCATGTCAATAAGCACACAATAAATTTACCATTCTACTTGGCAATTAACATGTAATAACCCTTGAGACTATGAAGTATCTTCTCACATAGGAATGGTTGCTAGCATTTATTTTTCTTTCCTTTGTGTGCAACAAGGATGACAAATGAAAAGTTGAAATGACAACACAGAATGCCTAATCACAGCTAGGTTGCTAGGTGTATGAGAAAATGATGTCGCGATGATGGTGTTGTCACTCATGGAAGTCATTCTCAACGGCATCACTCACAGCAATGTCACTCGTAGGCATCACTCAATGACACCGACATCATTCATGACATGGTGGCACAACTCTGATTTGATTTCTCAATGAGTGATTGAGTGATCATCTAGGGTTTTCACAAGTCTTCTCTCCTCTCCTCCTTAGTGTCTCCAGCGTGCAGTGTTGTCATGCAACACGATATGAAACTTGTCTTGTTCCAACAGGGGACTGAGACTCTGGCTCAGAACAAGATTTCAATCTTTGTGTATAGAAGATTAGAACTATGACATGGCATGGTGGTGTACTAGGATCAATACATACCCATAAATTTAGAGCACTCAGTGCAGGACTAAAGCCTAAATCCTATATCAGTAATAATAAGGAGGTTTTGTAAAAACAAGGTCACAAAAATTTTATTCCCTATTTAGATTCATATAGGGATATCTTTATAACAAATAAAGCAAATCAGATTAAATTTTCTGAAGTTAAAAAAAAAATCCAAGAAAAGGAGCAATTAAACCTAATGAACCATCAAACTGACATATTTGTTTCAAGTAGAAAAACAAACCGGCTGAAGGAATGGATCAGAGCGGAGAACACCACATCAGTTCCACTCAATAAAGGAGTCATGTCAAATTTTGAATTCTTCTCAAAGCATCTATTAACAGACTTTGTCAAGATAAGCAGCATCTGAAACAAGGTAATAATATATAAGGCAACTAAATCAAATGAAAAGGATACCATTTGCAGATAAGCCTATGATCAAAATATAATCAAGAAAAGAAGAGTCATAACAATAGCCAGACAAAAGCTATGAAAAAAACATTGATCAATGAATAATGTTACAAGTACCTGACCATAAAGAAGCTCTAATTGTCTTTTCAAAGCCTCACATGGCTCTTCGGTGCAGCTTATGCACACTAAATAGATTGGACCTTTCATAACAAAAACAACCTGATCATACAGAAATGAAAAATAACTCAGAGAATAGTGAAAAAAAAAAAGAGTATTCAAAATCTTCAATAGCAAATGATAGAAGATCAAATAAGTTCAGCAGCAAAGTATCAGAAGTGTTCAAAAAGGCAATGGACTCATATAGCTAAATGAGAATGAAAGCAATAAGTACCTAATTTAAATACAAATGAAAAATGTATGTGATATTATAGGTTCATCTTATTATGCGTGTAAGTTAAGAACTACATTTTTAGGATCTTATCTAATGAGCTCTAGCAGATCATTTTGGTCTAGAAACCAGTATTCGTACTTACAGGCAGAGATTAGTGTCAATCTATCATATCTAAATTAACAGATAACAATTCCTAGAAGCAAATTTATCATTGCATGAAAACACAAGATATGTTACGGACAGTATGATGAAGACTAGAAACATGAATGGGAAGTAATCAATAATACTAATGCAACACAAAAGCATAGCCCAACAGAAACTCAAACAAGTCAATTCACCAAAGAGGGAAAATATCATTAAACTGGAACATAATACATAACAAGGAATCCAAACCGCTTTTAAAAACTCATAATACAACCACGTCATCTTTCAAAAAAAGCCTAACTTAGCTCTAAAATGTTTTAAAAGGCTTAGCTTGTCCCTAAAAATTGTAACAAACACTTAAAATTTTAAAACAACCTTGAAATTTAAATAGACTTGTAAAAATAAAAACCTCTAATATTTTAAAAATAAACCCTAATATTTATCCCAAATTTTGAACTACATTACATTATTTTACAGCTTTGTCAACCGATAAATGCAATATCTGCACTTTTGCCTAATGCCTAATGGGAGATAAAGCAATGGACATCATTCATGCAAGTTTGTGAATTCATCAATAGGGCCCTAATGTGGAATTTCTGCCATAAGCAAAGTAAATGATTCACCCTTGTCTGCAAATCCAGCAATCAAGTCATTTGCTATAACAGTGATCACATCCACAATGGTAACAGGAACTTGTATGACAAAGGATGTCAATGAGCATCGGGTCATCTTCTACGTACAAGGGCAATTAAAAATTACATGTATCAACCATTAGTTGGACGTAGGCAAGAAAAACATGTAACCTGATGATTCCCAGCTCTCACATGCTTGATATGATCCCCACTACCATAACATGTCGAAAAAAGAGAAATCAATTGATTGGAATCATATTTCACATGATTGGTAGCATTAAAATTGATCAGAAAAATGCCAAACCTGTTTTCTACAAAAGAAATAATAGCCTGCAAGGTTGCTGAAAATCCTGCTAATTTATGCACATCTCCGTACCTGAAAGTGCAACAAGATTATCTAGAACAGTTGGAATTTTATTTAATTGAAATAGCCTGCAAGGTTGCTGAAAAGCCTGCTAATTTATGTTCATCTCCGTGCCTGAATGCAACAACATGATAGAAGATATATTTTTGGATAATAGAAGAAAGAAATTTAGGTCTACCTAGAAAATATTGGCTTCCCAGAGTGACTCAGGAGAAAGTAGTGTTTCTTTCTCTTTCTCCATGAGATTGATCCATCATCCTACATTTCAGGTACATGTAAAATAAAACCAACAACCAATTCTCTAAAGTATGCAAACAAATACGTCATTAGCAGAAAGCATGAGGACAAAACTCCACATATAGTTTGCCAGCAAAACTTTTGAATTTTATGTTTGAAATATGGAAAATCATACAACTTGCTTTCAATCAACCAACAACCTTCAACTGAAAAAACTATTGACCGTCAAATGTTCCCAAGACCAAGACAGAGATACCTCATCAAGATGACGCTTACGACTCCAATCATCCAGCAAAGCCCCTGGATCATCGGTTTCCTCAATCCCACTAGACACTCCTCCACTGCTCCCCCTCTCACCAGCATAACCACTGCTGCTAGGACTAGGCGGCACATCTAAGTCTTGCTCTGAACCCTCCCGCCAGGCATCACGACCACCAAGGGACGAAGTCCCCGCCATATCCTCAGCTACCGGAGAGCCCTCATCTGCGACCTCAATCTCAGTATCAGCCATGTAGAAATCCGAAGGCAGGGTTCCATCACCGGAAGACCGTTCGGCGCCCGAAGCATTCCCGTGGACCTCAAAGTTGAGAGCACCCATATTTTCCACCTTGGCAGGTTCAGCCCCAGAATTAGAATTAGAGTTGTCGGGATTAAGCTGCTGGTAAAAATCAGTGGGCGTAGATCCATTGCTTCCCAACGTTTCAGCGACAGCAGTTTCTCCGACGTCCTCGAGACTGAGAGAATTCACCCGATCCACTACGACATGCTCGGCGTAGGGGATAGAGTCAAGTTGGTCAGGTTTCGGTGTCGGGTACAGGTGTGGCGGAAGAGATCCCTCGGCGGCCGTCCATTCGACGCCAGTAGCAACGTCGGCATCTTCCGGACTATGAACATTCATAAGCTCGACAGGGGAGGGCTCGGCGTCGGGGTCAGGAAGGGGATTCGAATCGGCGGAAGCGCCATCGAAATCCATGGCGGGTGAGGGCGAGCGGAGGGAGGAGGCTTTGCCGTGAAATTAGGTTTTCTGATGGAGAGAGATTGGAAGAAGGAGACAGAGAGAGAGAGGTGGCCTTTTGCCTGTTATATCGCGCTTGAGAATAGACCGTTTGGTGTCTCTTTGCATGACCAGCAGTTGCCAGTTGGTCGCTTGGTATGGCCCAGCAGCTGCCCACTGTCTGCTTCTCTTTGCGTTGGAGTAAAATTAGCTACTCAATTGGAGAAAAAATAGAAAAGGACAAAAAAAAACATCGTAAATATTTTTAATTTTGTCATCGTAAAGAATCTTCATAGCAAAAATAAATGTGAAAAACCTTTCTGCAAATTGATAATGATATTTTTAATTTTTTTTTCAAAAATGAAAATAATGACTGTCTTTAGATAAAAATTATCTTTACAAGCCTTTTTGGATCATTTTTGCTAGTGTTTCGTAGTCAGTAATTTGAAGCTGTTTTTGTCAGGCAAGCATCGGATAAAGAGTCTTGTACATACGTAATTTTAACTGAAGGAGAAATGCACTTCATCTCTACAAAAACTAAATAAATCCACAAAAACATAAAGCAAGAATGTCTGCCAAAAAAGGTGCGTCAAATTCATTCAGGAAACTCTATCTGGAAGAAATAGATTCAGCCATTGACATGAAGGCGAGTCAATGGAGGAACCTGTGATAAAACTTTAAAATTCATCAATTCGCTAGATTATGAGTTTCTGCTACCTGCATGATTTCATAGGACCATAACAAAGGTGGCAACTGGAACAAATCACTTAGCCTTCTTTACAAGAGTTGATGTCCTGAACGTTGCGTCATTCTTGACAAAGCTCCACCACAGATATGTGAGAGGAATAGTTGTAGCATGCCACATCGCATGGGCATCAACATATCCATGAAATGGAGGAAAATCATATACCTCCAAAAGCACTGCGAGAGCGCATCCAAATACAGCCGTCCACAGCCTGAAGCGTGAGGGATGACGAGTTACACCGCCCCAGACTGCCCATATCAGAAGCTGAGAAATGCCCATCACAAGACACACTTTCATGTTCCACCCTGATGGAATAGAAACAGATCAGGCAATCGTGAGAATAATCTGTATATATTCTGCATGTGTTTGCATTGTGCAAGAGTGCAAAATTTGGAATACACAAAACAATTGGTTGATATGGCATCATATATTATGTTTCGACCTCAATGTAAGAGATATCAGGCAAATGCGGATACACTTGCAGATGTACCCATGCATGAATTCTGGAATTGACTACTCTAAAGGATAAAACTACTTTGGATGCACTAGTTCTCTGAATATTTGGAGATGATTATTGTGACACAAGCTTAGATGAAGCACACTGAAACAAGAATACATATATTTGATGATCACAACACTCATTTCAGTGATATTTGCTATCTGACAGTCGAACATCTAGGGAAATCAGTTGAAATTTCTAATGACTGATACTAAAACTGATCTCAAAATGGATCCGAGGTTACTTAAAGGAGTAAAATCAAAGAACTGAACATTTAGAACACGTATACTTAGCAACAGAGTCGCCAATATTTGAATTTTGGCTACAGGTAGAAAAAGCTATTATAATATCTCCCGCAAAGCTATGAGGTTGCATGCCCTAGTTTTATTTTTTAAGTTGAAAGAAGAATGTATCCAAGGACATGTTAAATAGTAATAGATTCACATAACAAAAATACGAGGGGAAAAAAGGAAAGTGGTTTGCTGTTAAGATAACAAAAGGGAGTAAGCTAAAGTTTAACCATGGAGACATTACCATAATCCATTTCATAGAAGTTGAGGTACAAGATATGAGTTGTCACAAAAGCTAAAATTGGGGCAGCAAACATAACTCTTGAAGCTTCATCCTTTACATTGAACACCCTCAGTAAACATAAAATGAGTGAATATCCAAGTAATGCGACTGCAGACGAATAGTCCAATTTTTCTGTCAAGTCAATATCTCTGCAATGAGTTTATTGCCAACATCATCAGGTGAGTACTGATCGGAGTAATCAACAACTATAAATATGTGAGGTTAGATCACATACTGAGTATGAAATATTGCACTCCAAAACCAAGCGTTCATCGATAAGAAGCCATATATATGCCATAAGCCAGTGTATTCATAATAGGTCCTCCGACTCTGAGGCCTTAGAGGCAACTTGTAATTCACAAGGATGAAAAATGTCAGCCAACCAATGAAATGCGTCAATAAGTTAAACGCTGAAAAGATAGCAGAAACTGGCTCCTGCATACAAGGGGAAGTTACCAACAAAGCAGTAGTGTTTAGTGAGGGTACCATTCTGAAATTTAGTCTGTAAACCTTGATGAATTAACAAACCTGGAAAACAGAAACACGTTTGAAAGGCCATTTTCCATGGTATTTGTGAGGCTTTAGGCCATGTCTTTCCCGTTCATTTTCTCTCTGCACCATACAGTAGTATCGACAGTCACTCCTGCAGTTCAGTTGCTTCCACTGCAAATAAAGTGGCTCTTGCATATACCACGAACTGTTGGGAGGCATATCATTCCTGGAATACTGGCAGTGCTGGATTGTTTGGTCACCAATTATTCCTGTTCTTTCACATTGCTCCACGCAGTTTCTGATACAAAGGGATGACATGCAACACAAAACATAACCTCAACAATTTGAAGGCAGGCACATAAAAGTTTAAAAAAGGAAAAACTAAGGAAAGAATCTGGAACTAAATGTCGAGGAACTCTCAACAATAATACTTAAAGATTGCAGAAGTTTTAGACATATTTGACAAGAACAACAAAGCTTCTAATTCAATGTTGAGACGATCCAAATATTTTTGCCCACTAATTTATAATATTTTAAATTAATTAAATATGAAAAATATATATATATATATAATTGAACTCTTAAAAATTTTAGCTTAGTTATTTACCTTATTTCTATTGTACTAATAAGTTACATTGAATCTAATCTTATCTTTGCAATTTCTTGTTTTTGTATGACTGTTGATCGTTAAATGCTTACTATATTTAATTATTCACAGATTAATATCAATTATGTGTTTATTATCACTCCGGTTTTGTCATACTATGCTTAATCTATAAATTTTCAAAATACAATTTAATATGAAAAAATTACAATTTAACTTAAAAAAATTTATCCCAGTTCATCATTAAGAATGAAGGGTGAACCAATGTACAAAACTTATGTCAATGCGAGGTTCTAAAGAAAGATCATACCACATTGAATCTTTTATATGTAGTCTTACATTGCATTGTAAATTTCATAAAAGTTTTTGAACTAAAATTTATAAATGTGTAATTCTAAATGTTACAACAAATTAATAAGTCCATATATAAATATTAAATACTACTTTACATAAATAACAAAGCATTGTGCAGGATAAAAATTAGTTGTACCCAAATTGGATAGTTGTGATTTTGCATATTCTGTTATTATGAAGTTCACAGTAATGCACATGCATTACTAATAAATTAAAAGGATAAAATTAATGTTCACCTCTATTGCAAGGTCCTGTGACTAACTAGCTGAACAAGAATCAAGATATTGAACTTTTGTAGCGAATCAAACAACAACTTCAAACAAATATGATAATGGATAAGCTAAGAACATGCTATTTTAATCGTTTACTAATTACTGTTATTGATAAAACGTTCCACAAAGTGTCCATTTGGTTCTAACATTATAAATGCTTGTTGTGTTACCTCATGTCACATCTGCAAGGAAATTCCAAATAATGCAACTGCTTGGGGTAATCTAAGAATAATTTTCTTATATTGATATAAAAAAATAGTTTCTTTGGTAGAATATTATGCATTGTGTTTATGAATCTGATAACTCTGATGATGGTCGACCATGCCAAACCTGAGTGCAAAGTTTCCACTATAGAACCTCAGGTTGCAAACTCAATACATTCATCCATGAAATAATGCAAATAGGGTAACCTTTAATGCAGGGTCCAAATTAATCATTCTCAAGAGATGAAATTTTCTTCTGAAAGTACTGAAGTATAAATGATTGATATAACAAAGCAGTTGTGCAATTCAAAACAAGAGAAACATCTTAATGTGTCCTTAAACAGGATAAAGGTGAAGGAAAAAGGTAGATTCTATTCATGGATAAGTGTAAATCAAGAACTTGTTCCTACTCACAAGGAACTGAATTGATAAAACAAGCTTATAAATTTTGAACTAAGAGAGTTAAAAATTGAGAAGATATTCACAGTATCAATAAATAAGAGAAAGTGAGAATCCTTTCATTCACAAATACATGAAACTCTTAAAGGTTGGACAAATTTCTAAAACAACCAACCAAACTGGTGATGAAACCTAAACATTAGATTGGAGTCACAAAAAATTCTCTAAATAATGTAAACAATGATTCTGTTAGGTTCATAATTATGCATTGCTCTCATCCTATTTTTACCTGTGTTATCCTGTCTCCTAGTCTATTTGTCTTTTTGAATTTGATGTATATTGCATCAAGCATGTGCAAAGGAAGACCGGTGGTTCAGAATGTTAAATAATCTTGTTAGACCTTGTATATAATGAACTAATTCATAAGTAACTTGTCGATATTCCTACAACGACAACAATCAAGCCTTATCCCACTAGATGAGGTAGGTTATATGAATCTTTCTACGGTTATATCCCCTACTATATCATCTATATTTACATAAATTTTATCTTGTTTTATCATTGATAACCAAGTCTTCTTTGCAAAATTGATCCAAAATACTTAAAACACCTAGTTACAAAATAACTCATTATCTCTTATCTTAACAATTATCTCATTGTGTTTAATATTGCTAAATTTAAATATCATATATTATATCTTTACTTTACTAAATCTAAAATCTTTTACTTTCAACATTTCCTTCCAAGATTCAAGTTTAGCATTTACTCCTAATGAGAAAATAACTACTGAAGTGCTATAATCTTAGATGTACAGGATATCACACATCTGAATATGAGCAGTGTTAGAGCCATACGTTGCTAAATTACTAATGAACCTAAGTGATCAATTCTTGCAAACTTTGATAATCTCTGTGCATCTTCGTGTTATTAAAGTGAAGAATCATTTCAGAGGCTATATTTGTTTCGAAGTTGCCATTTTAATGGGTAGTGAAACCCTAACTAAACGATGCAAATATCTCTTTTTGTTCACTCCTCTAATCCATTGCGTCGTAATAAAAAGAATGGCTTAGAGAAAGCTCAGGTCCATTTTAATATTGTTATTTCTCATGCAAAACATCACATATGTGCAAATCCACTGAAGAATAACTGGACTATTCAATGAATCAGAGCTTGAGACAAATCTAAGAGCATCTCGTACCGATAAAGCGGATCCGCGTCGCCGGCGCTGGCATCTAGCTGGTTAAACAATAACCCGAACGCAAAAAGCAGAGAAATCCAAGGATAGGTACCCATGTCACTCGAGAAGGGTTGGGCGAGCGCGAGCGGCTCCGAATCCGATGGACGGATTCAGATCAAGATCACGGAAAAGACCGTCTTGAATGCACGATCGGGCTTGCCTGGCGTGTAAATCCAACGGATCTGGAGACGAGAAAGACGTCTCCGGCGACGGGAAGGAGATCGGAAAACAAAAGAGAGAGGCGACGACTTGACGAGAGAAATGGACGAAGTTCACTGCGAAGAATGGAAAGCTCAACGCGATTCCTCACTCCGTTGGTGAACTGACAGTCCACGGGTCGGATTTTGAAAACTATTTGGGCTTACCGAACTCGCTTGCCCGTTTAACAGGATTTGGAGGAGGACGTTTGTCTTTAGAATGCCGCTCAATGTTTTTAAATCATCAAAATGCCGCTTATAAGCTTCAAGGTAAAATAACACATAGCCTGAGATGTGATAAGAAGTGGAATAATTTATCAAATAATTAAGATTTAAAATTCACACGATGTATTAATAATATTGAATTATCTGTCAAAATTCATATATATTTTTTTCAAATATACTTTCATGGTCTGAATTCAGATGAAAATTTTTCATAGAATTTGCATTATTCTCTTTTAAAATTTAGTCGGATCATAAATACTAATAATTAAATTATCTTTGATCTTGACTATTCATCCTCTTCTCCCGGTTTAGTTGGTGCACACTGTACTTGCAACAATTCTCTACACTTCGATAATAAATATATATACAGTTTCTATGTTTTTTGTAACTAATCAGTCTATTTTAATTTAATTGATAACTGATTTAATTCTCAAAAACACTGCATGTGTGCAATAGCAACTTACTTCTTCTCCTTATACTCTTTTTTAATTTACTTATCCAATAGATTTAAAATACAATTATACACATTCAAAAATGAACCTTTAAAATATTCAGTGCATTGAAATTCAAATTCTGATGTTCTGATTAGTCAAAAGTTGACCCATCCATGGGTCACCCTCCCTTTGATTTTGTTATCAATGGTTGTTTGATTCGGTGGATAAGTGTATATATAGGGGTAATTCTTAAGTGAGTATAGATTAATTTTTAAGGAGATTATTACTCTGGATCATCGACTGACCTCATCCTTTGCACTTACTTATTATCAATGGTTGTCAGCCCCTATAACTGATTCGATTGGTAAGTGCACAGAGGTAATTTTTAAGTGGGCAGAAATCAATTTCCAAGAAGGTTATTATTCTGGATCATTAACCGTCCCCCTCCTTTACACTTGCTTGTTATCAATGGTTGTCAGCCCCTATAACTGATTCGGTTGGTAAAGTGTATAGGGGTAACTTTTAAGTAGACATGAATCAATTTCCAAGGAGGTTATTACTCTGGATCATCGACCGATCTCCTCCTTTACACTTGCTTATTATCAATGGTTGTCAGCCCCTATAACTGATTCGGTTGATAAGTACACATGGGTAACTCTTAAGTGGACAGATATTAATTT
>JBAMHZ010176508.1:0-14851 GCA_037177395.1 Alpinia galanga | reverse complement strand
TTTAGTTATGTTCTATTTTATGCATAGTTAGTGAATTTAGACATCATAACATAAATTCCTAATTCAAAAGGTCAAAATGGAAGGTTGGAACTTTAACTAAGTATGATGCCAGCTTGATCAATCATAAAAATCAGCCTTAGATCGGTAACTTAAAATCTTCCCTTCTATATGCAATGATGACACATAATTTTTCTCAATGCTTTTCTTTTTTTTATAAAATTTTCAATTTTAGTTGTCTCCTTTGAAATTTTGAGGACAACTAATTAAGTACTAGTAAGTACCTTCCCTGTTTCATTAAACAAATTTTTTGATTTTTCCAATTACTGATTCTATTGCTTAATGTTTGCTTTGAAGCTAACTTTTGAGTTGTTGGATGCAAAGTCTTATACTTCTGATTTAAATTCTTTTTGTAGGTTTGAAATATACCTAGAAAGAAGGTTTTGTAATGTTTGACATTGTCATAGTCTAAACTCTAATGGATGATATGTAATATGATACTGTGATTTGTTGGCCAAATATCATACATTTTACTATTAAATTGTAATATATTTTGTTGTCTGAGTTGTGTGAGGCATTTGACTTTTGCTGTCATGATAACAGTGCTTAGTCTGTTTTAGGAGGGAAATGAGTGCATACTATTTGGAGCATGCAAATATTAGTCATATTCAACAATGCTTTGAGAATTTTGAAGATGAAGCCCTATCCCTCCTGGCTCTTGAACTTCCAATTCCTGCGTATGCCCTAGTGTTATTAACAGTAAATAATTGTATCTCCCTCATGAACTAGATTTGATTGTGACTTTTCTTGCTGCACTTAGGTATGATCAGCTTTTGAAGGCTTCTCATGCTTTTAATATATTAGACGCTAGAGGCTTTGTTGGTGTTACTGAACGTGCTAGGTATTTTGCACGAATGCGAAGGTAAGTCTATTTTTTTTCTATTATTTTACCACTGCATATCTGCAATGGAGATTGACAACAAAATTATGCGCGTGTTAATTTGTATTAGTGCATTATGTGCATAGCATCAGCTTGGTAGTTTGTTCATATTTTTGCTTGCTCAGTTGAAGTTTTGTCTATATTGTTGCACTTTTAGTGACACTATCTGAAAAGACAACATTCTAGGTAACTTCTTCTACAATTTATTATGCTTCTATACATAAGATGTTTTTCTCCTTTTATAAGCCAAGGAGTTTGGATATACAATCACCCAAATCTAATGTTATCGAGTCTTAAAAGAGTAACATCTATTGAAGGGGAACATTGGTGCAACGGTAAAGTTGTTGTCTCGTGATCTAGAGATTACGGGTTCGAATTCTAAAAACAATCTTTTGCAAAGCAAGGTAAGGTTATATACCCCGCATGATGGGAACTTTGTGCACTGGGCTTCCCTTTAGCTATAGCAGCCTTCATTGATTTAATATGATGAGGTCGACTGAGCAAGGGTCAAATCTGTTCTTCATAGTGGCCATTTTACCATTTGGATCAGCATGTTAGTTCATTGGTACTGATTGACACATCCTTAGATGATCAATTCGACATATCATCAACTGTTCTGGTTGGTTGTTCACTGTGACAGCTCAACAAGTTAGAGTACCTAGGCATGCTTGATCATGAAACTCTACCTACTTATCATAGCATATCAGGCTCCACTGAGTCAACAGTCTGAGAAATCAGTCTAATGTTTTTGCTTCAGGTGGTTACAATACAAATGGATTCTCTCTATTTTTGATAACTTTGTGCATATGCACCTTCAATTTGTTGAGAGAAATGTTGATACCACTGTTAGGGCAGCTAAGTGGGTTCAGACTATGGCAGACTTCTTCAATCATTCTTAGGTCTATTCTTTAATGCAGAAACTCAGTAATGAGGAGGAAGGCTTTGGAGCCACTAGATTCACAAGCTATTTCATTGCATTAAATTGATTGTACCTAATAACTATTATCTAAAGATATGTGCACTTAATTTTTTTATCTCAATTTATCTAAGAAAGTTGAGAAGATTTTTGTCTCTACTAGGTTTTAGGTCATGGTGTATGGTTAGCTTTTCTATTTTTCTTTGGGAGGAGAATGTGGACAAGAGACCATAAAAGCAATGTCTATCCACTCAATCCCCTAATCGAGGTTAAGAATTATCTGACAACACCAAATACAGTGGTTTTTTGGATGTAATATCATGAAGATAGAATACTTAAATGGATAAAATAATTTATCATTTAAGTGATTTTCTTATATGGAGTTTCGTATTCATATTTCTTAATATTTTTGTTAAATTAAAAATTTGAGTTGACAAAATGACAATCTCAATCCAAATCATACTTTATGACCCCTGCCACATGTACATTGGGAAGTATGGTTTTCTCCATGAACCAGAAAGTTTTTTATTTCACATAGCTTATGTGCGGAACGTTTTAATATATGTTTGCTTTGCATGCAAAACTAAAGTTTTCTTAAATGATTAATCGTAAAAGATAATGCTGCTACTAATCTATTTTTCAGTGCATATGTTTCTAAATATTTTGCAGTCTTGCTCGGCAATGTGCTCAACTTTGGTTGAAGACACGGGAAGCTCTTGGGCATCCATTAGGAATTTCCAAGGAAAATGATCTCTTGTTTAAAAATCTTCCAAATTCCCAATTGCAGAAGGTTCATTCCTTTTTAAATTTTAGTCTTATTATGTTGCTTAATGTGCTAATTGGTCTTAGTTGTTGGTAAGTTATACCACCTAAAGCAACAGCTGTTGAATCATAGGCCATTTCCATTAGTTGAAAGCTTTGTAGGTCCTAAGGTGTGATGTCATAAACAGTCTAGTAAAAATCTCTTCCTTCCATTTAAACATGTTTTAGTACCTGCACTTTTCTCTCCCCTTCCTTCCACCTTACACTCCTTTCCTACCCTCCCTTCCCCTTTCCCTACTTCCTAGCAGACTGAGCTTTAAACAGCTAGACTGGTTCGTCTGTTGAATTGGAACCCTTTATGTTCCTTTGAATTAATTTAAAAGACTTAAACTGTTTGGTCTTTTTTGCTCCAATGTTATTCGTGAATTTGTGTCAGGGATCCTCAATGGAGAATATGGTGAGTTTTTATTGTGTAAAATTAACAAAGGTTCATCATGTGTAATGTTTTTCCTTTTTTTTTTTTGGGTCATATTCTATTGCTTTACCACAAGGTATTGGAATGTACTGGAGCATTTGTTCTTGAGATTGGCACTGAAGAGATGCCCCCTCATGATGTAGTTGAAGCAAGTAACCAGGTATGTTTTATGCCTATGAAAAAGTAACTTTCTTATCTGGATAATTTGTTCTCATAATTTATCCTGTAAAATGGGATGCAGTTTTGTGCTATGTCTATCAAGCATTATATTTTGTTTTAGATGTTGCTAATTTAAATGGTTATTTCCGTGGAGAACTGGTGATTTTTTTTTCTCTTCTATTTTTCCCCCTCTTTTGCAGCTTAGAAGTCTCACTGTGGAGTACCTGAAAAAAAGAAGACTGAATTGTGGAGAAGTTTCATTGTATGGTACACCACGCCGACTTGTGGTAACAACTCAAATCTCCAAACAATCCTTTCAATATTTTTTACTATTTCTTTGAAGTGCAATTGCATTTTTTTATATTAGAACTATGATAAGATGCTTTCTCTAACTTTGGTCCTGTTGGTATCTTAAGTTTTGATAATTGGATTTTTTTCTTCTTTGATTGAGAAAAGATAACTGATTGTATCAGTTTAGTCACACAAAATTGATATAGGAACTTTTGATGCATTTACTATCTCTTGTAAGGTGGCTTAAATTTTTGATCTGTTTATCTCTGTTGGTGTAATAGGTTCTTATAATAAACTTTAGACTGAAGATCTGTATCAATATCAGCCTATGGAAAACATTAGTAGTTTAACTAAGGAAAATCAATTATAATTGATTCAAGTATTATGGTGATATAGTCTTACAATATTCTCAAGCAATTAATTGAAAATTATCGGAAGCAAAAGAAAGACCTACATATTATATTCATTGACTTAGAAAAAGCTTATGATAGAGTCCCAAGAAAAATTATATAGAGAATTTTAGAAAAGAAAGATGTTAGTGTAACATATATTGAACTAATTAAGGATATGTATTAAGAAGTAATGACTAGAGTTAAGACTTCAGGCGGATTAACTGAAGATTTCCAATAAAGATATGGTTGCATCAAGGTTCCCTATTTTTTTATACTACTTATGGACGAACTCACTGGACACATTCAAGATACAGTATCATGGTGCATGTTGTTTGCAGATGATATTGTTTTGGTAAATGAGACACGTGAAGGAGTAAATGCTAAACTAGAATCTTGGTGGAAAACACTAGAAGTGAAAGATTTTAAACTTAGTAGAGTAAAGACTAAATATATATGAAGTTTAAGTTTAGTAATATTAGACGTAATGAAACAAGTGTTAAGATAGGAGATGATAAGTTATCTTGAACCGAGAGCTTTAAGTATTTAGGATCATTTTTGCAAGACGATGGAGGAATTGAGAGAGATATTTTATATAAAATACAAGCAGGATGGTTGAAATGGAGGAGAGCGTCGGGTGTTTTATGTGATCGTAAAGTACCTTTAAAACTTAAAAGGGAAGTTTTACAAAACTGCGATTAGATCATCTATGTTATATTGAACTGAATGCTGGGCTACGACTCGAGCACATGAGCAGAAGATAAGAGTTGTAGAGATGAGGATGTTAAGATAAATATATGGACATACGAGGATGGACAAAAGAAATAAAAGCACTAGAGAAAAATTAGAGTTGTATCTATTGAGGAAAAATTTCGAGAGATACATTTAAGGTAGTACATACATGTACTTAGACGACTAATAAATGCTCTAATTAGGCAATGTGAAACTATAACAAATACACTCATCAAATGTAGAAGAGGAAGACCAAAAAAGACTTAGTTAGTAACAATAAAACAAGATAAAATTTATTTAAGTATAGATGATGATATAGTAAGAGATAGAGCCCATTGACGTAGAATAATCCATATAACCGACCCCACCTAGTGGGATAAAAGTTGGTTGTTGTTGTTGTAGTCTTACAATATTCATAGTTTATGTGGCTAACCCCAATTTTTTTGTTTTGTTGATGATAGACACATTTATGCAATATTGTTATTCATGCTTAAGATGCGCACAATTATATGTAGTCAATATTTTTAATTTATTTTTTTTATTCAATATTAGAATTGGATTGAACTTCTTGATGATGATCCATATTATCCTGTTTCAAAAACTTAATATATTGGTGAAAAGTGAAATGAAATTTGGAAAAAGATTGAATATGCTAGATGTAGAAGATAATAATTCTTAAAAATTATATTAAATTAAAAAATGACATTATGTTCTATTTAAAATCTTGATTACATGATATCTCCATCATGATTCACTTAATATTGGTTGAGAAGATTCTATAAAAATTGAAATGAAATTTGGAAAAAAAAACTGAATTTGTTAGATGTAGAAGATATCTATTTTAAAAATCATATCAAATGAAAAAAATGAATGTCATGTTTTATTTAAAATCTTGTTCACATGATATCAGGATCATCATTCTTTTCCATTTAAATAGCACATTATTCACATAACATATTTCTTTGCACTCATCTAAGGTGTATTATTAACATCATCTTACCTCTGCCTCTCTCTCTCTCTCTCTCTCTCTCTCTCTCTCTCTTGTGACTAGTAGTCTTTCTTCTAATGGAATGTCAAAAGTTTTCTGTTCCATTTTACCATACCTGGGAAACTTCTCAGTAATATACTCATCTTTGTGCCCCTTTGCTAGCCAGTTTAGGCCACATTATATGTTTCTTCACTAGCTGATCGGTTGCTGTTACTCAATTCTATGAATGAAGTTGTTATATCTTATATGTTTAGCATGGTTCTACTCATATCTTGGTATTGGATCACAATACCTCGAAGGTTTTGTTTATTGCTTTAGCTATTGATATAATAATTTCTGATATTGATAGACCATAAAGCAGTGAGAAACTCATAATCAGTCAAAAATATGCAATGCGTATAACAAAAGTTTCAAAATTATATGCGGCATTTCACATTGCAGTTGTATGTGCTATTACAATATGCTGATCAATTGATATTCCAACAAACATGCTGCAGTCGGCAAGAAAGTGGTAAAGAATATTTGATTTAACTAACTTTATTAAAAAAAAGGGCAGCTTAGTGCTCGAAACTCTCGCCAATGTGAAGTTTCGAGAAATGATTATATCACGTTGGGTCTATTGTACATAGTGTTATCTTACATTGCAAGAGACTATTTATGCAATTCGAATTTGTGATCTCAAAGTCACACGGCAATAATTTTACTGTTGCTCGCTCCCCCTATACTTTATGATATTCAAAGGAATATTTTTGAACTGTTAACAACGCATTGGACCTTTAAAGTTACTCTTGATCAAGCCCTTGAACACAGCCATTCTAAAATGCTTTAGTTAATTAGTAGTTTAAATATGAAATGAAATGGATGAAGATTTTCCATTGTTATTTTCCGAATTAAAATGGGTAGTTTATATAATCTTCTTTTTGCTCAATTATTGCCTACTATGCTGCAATCAATATACAACTAATAAGCCATGTGGATCAATTCACAGGTCTTTGCTGAGAGTCTCAGCCATATGCAAGCAGAGAACGAGATTGAGGTTCGAGGCCCTCCAGCAGCAAGGGCATTTGATCCCCAAGGAACTCCTACTCAGGTCTATCTTTTGCTTCAGTTCTGACTATGTTAGCATGCCTCTTAAGAAGGACAATATGCTAAAATTTTCAAATTCTGATGTTTCACCTCTTTTTAACTCAATATTTCTGTTTTCTGTTTGGCAATTATGATGTCCTTTCAAGTAGTCTAACTTAACTAATGTTTCTTTTATGGTGTATAAATGTTGTTTTGTGCACATATATCTTAATGATTAATATTCACATGAACATTATAAATGTTAGTCTTATATGTATGAGTTGTATGATGAAAAGATTTCATTTAGGTATTAGATCTTTTGTGAAACGGTTTTTGAAAGAAAACTGTTTTCTGCTTTCCTAGAAATCCTCATTTTTTAATATATATTATAATAATAGTAATGAATCTTTATTTTTTAGGAAGATAAAATACCCTGCTCATATAAAATAAATTTTCACTGTGTCGAGAAGTAAAAAAAGGTGATTTTTTCCTTCTAATTTCCTTTTTTTTCTCTCTCAAAAACTTGGAAACAGAAGATTGTCAAACTGTGTATTTTAACAAACACATCCAATTACCTGACCTTTTCAAGGATGAACGGCCAACTTTCAATGCTCAAATAAATTTTCTTGTCTATCATTTTCCTTTTTTTTAAATTTTTTTTTTCCGTTCTTTTCTTCAATACAGAGCTTGTCTGTATTCATTATTATTGGTAAAGCGTCTTCTTCTGTTGTCAGGCCGCTATGGGATTCTGCCGCAAGAATGGCATAACCCTGGATGATCTATACAAGAAATTTGAAGGTCAGTCTCCCATGCATGCTATGCACTCACAATTTGAGCATTATTATCTTGATCTACCTATTATACACTTTCTACTCCACCTTCACATCAATTTTTTTTTTCATAAAGTCCCTTTTGTTTATTTGTCCAATGGAAAAAAAGTGCCTTCATTTTCAGTGATGTCAACACTCTGCAACTATGATTATTTTCCGATGTTCTTTATTGATACTTGGTGTAACTTTATGTTTGTGGTTCATAACAATCCTTGACCAAAGGATCACCTCTTAACCACAAAAAGGAACCATTTCCAATCTCCCTTCCTGAATCAGGACCAAATAACATCCTATTTGAAAGAACATGCTTGTTTGCTCCAACCTACAATCCTCATCTCAACATACATTTAATCAACACTCCAACAACAGATCTGTTGCCGCAATGCTAGAGCAAACAATACATGATCAGCACTTGACACATATTCAGCACCTCGCCCACTATGCGCCTAATGTATATGAACTGAAGGGCATTTAATGCATGCCATGAATCAAAGTGTGTAAAATTACATTCTACCTCAATATCCATTGATTTGATTAAAGTTAGACCAACGGGTGTGACAAACAGTGTTCGTGGACATCGATGCCTAACGACATTTCAGCAATCAGCATTGATGGGACAAATCTTCTTCTTTACTACCTTTCTTCACCATATTCCTCCACTCATTGACCAGTGCTGGCTGAGACCAGCTTGTATCTCAACGCAATATGTCAGTCAACAATGAAACTCTCCTTTCCATTTCAACCATCTAAATATTCTAGTAATGATATCTTCGTAGTTATCTCTCTTTCATTCCATTAATTAGTAGCTCCCTGATATCTCTCTTATAAAGCTTCCTGCCCATCCATCTTAAATACTCTCTTGCCTCTTCTCTCTTAGTGAAACTACATTTAAATTTTTGAATATAATAGTGCAAGTTTTGTGACCTACCTAATGAAAGGTAAGAGGATGATAGAAAAAACCATTGTTATGGTGATTACATTTTGAACTTCTGACAAATTCCTTGGAAGAAACTTACATCTTTCAAAGAGTGAGGAGATGGTGGAAAAAACCAGTGCTGTGGTGACTGCAACATGCACTTGTTAAAAATCCCTTAGAAGGAACTTGGTTTGGTGTCTCCTGTCAAATAAGTTTTATATGACTTTTATGAGACTCATGCAAACTTAATTATGGAGTTTCCATTTACGGAATCCTTTGAGGTTTAATTTTGTGATTCAAATTCAGATCTTATAACTAGTGCTTTCTTAAGATCAATAATGAATTATAAATGCTATTTGTTGTTACTCCTTTTTTTGTGTGCAGGAAAGACTGAATATGTATATGCTAGGGTCAAGGAATCAAAACAATCCACTTTTGAGGTTCATAGCTTTGTCTATAATGATTGAATTATATTGTTTTCTGAGACATTTGATCTTCTTTCTTCTGACTACATTTTATAATCAAACTTTTGAGATATAGACTATTTCCTTTGTTCCTTTTCTATGCAATTCTTCTATGTTAAGTGTCATTTCTTCTCAAGGGGGATTTTTGTACCCAATGAAATTAGTCATATATTTTAAAATTGGGAATCGATCAGTGGCATGATTCCATCTCTGATTGCATTATATGGAAGCCTTTGACCAATATGATATGTTGTTTCCTACAGCAATCTATTTGAATATTGCTTTAATTTGCTTTCTGGTATTTCTAGGTTCTAGTAGAAGGTCTACCAAGTATTTTGGCTATGATTTCTTTTCCAAAATCGATGAGATGGAATTCCCAGGTGAGAATGTCACCTTTTAACATTCTGTTCAGCGGTTTGGACTCCATAATTGCATCAGTTTATCTTGAAACAAATACATCAATGTGAAGTTTTTGCATAATATGCTTTCTTTACTGAAATTATGGCATACTACTGTCATATTTATTATTATGCTTCTCGGTTGTTGGTTTATGCAATGTGTATAATTATGCTTTGGGTGTCTACCAAAATGTCTACAAGCTTCGATGGCTAGGTTTCTCTTATGCTGTCTTGATTATTTCATTTCTGATTTGATTTGGTCTATGAAAAGTACATCTTAGTTATGGTTTGAGGTCTTCTTGCACTAATTATGTATTATGCTTCTAGGTATGATACAATACTTTTATTGTTTTGGCAGATGAGGCACTTGAAACAGTAAATGTTAAACTTGAATATTAGAGGAAAATGCTAGAAACGAGAGGTTTTATACTTAGTCTAGTAAAGATAAAATATATAAAATTTAAATTTAGTAATGTTAGGTGTAATGAAATAATTGTTAAGTTAGAAGATAATGAGTTGTATGTAATTGAAAGTTTTAAATAGTTAAGATCATTTTTACGAAAGGATAGAGGAATTGAGAAGACGTCTTTCATTGAATATAACTAGAATGATTGAAATGACGAAAGAATCGGGTGCTCTTTGTGATCATAAAATATCTTTAAAATTTAAAGAAAATTTTATAAAATGACAGGTAGACCTGCTATGTTATATGGAGCTAAATGTTTGGGTATGACTCAAGCACATAAGTAAGAGATAAGAGTTGCAAAGATGAGGAAGTTAAAATGGATTTGTGGATGTACGAGAATGAATAAAATAAGAAATGAAAATATTAGAGCAAAAGTTGGGGTTGTGCTCGTTGAGAAAAAACTCAGAGAGACACATTTAAGATGATTTGAATATGTACTTAGACGATCGGTAAATGCTCCAGTTAAGCGATGTGAAACTATTATAAATATGCAAATCAGACGAGAAAGAAGAAGACTTAGTCAGCAACGATAAAATAACATAAAATTTATTTAAATATAAATGATAATATAGTAGGAGATAGAATTGAATGACGTACGAGGATCTATGTAGTCGACCTTATCTAGTGAGATAGAGCTTGATTGTTGTTGTTGTATGATACAATACTATATTTGGAGTTGAAGCATCTAAAACCTGCTACCGGACATTGTTTTTTTTTTGGTAATCTAGGTGTCTGAACAAATCCCTTCGGATTTCGCCCAACTAATCTGGAAGTGGGCGGCCTTTCCCCTTGGTTCGCCCACCGAGTAAATGCGGAATGCAGTTTATTCCCACTCATGGTCCTACTATCAGACATTGTTGATCCAATCAAATGTGGTGCTACACATCAATCCTCAGATGTCCACTTCAAAACAACCCAATTTACTGGTAGTAGATTAACATGAAAGTTGAATGTATGGAAAAAAAAAATATAACTATAGACAAGCATCACTCTTGGTTTGTCATTAATGAAATTTTAGATCTAAATTAAGTTAAATCTAACCAAACCCTAATTAAAATTTAACAGCTAGACTTCGGAATTAATGTTATGTGATCATGGTTGATAGCATCTTGAATTGATGCTCACTGCTTCTCTCTATGCGTCTTGCACTGAAGGATTGCTAGTTGCGCTGCACATTTGGAAATTAGCACTCTGCTCATCACATATACAATGAGCATGAACTTCAGGCTATCTCTTCCCCTGTCATTCTTGCTACCACCATCTTGCTTTATATTTCTGATTGGAGAGCTATTATTCAGTCATGTTCCAATCTTGGGGCATCAGTGCAATTTGTTTCTTTAAGGATTCTTTATTTAACTTAAATGTTTTCTTTGAATATTTTAACCCAATTTCCAGTTATTCGGTGTGATGAAAAATCATGCTCAATCAAAAGCCTTAAGTTAGTTGATGAAAGATGATCTCCATGCTCCTCGCTTCCTCATGCAACCTCCTGCCTCTCTCTTCAACAGTCATTCAGCCCCTTTGACAACCTTCCGTGGATCACACTGCAACGTTCAGCAGCCCTCCACACCTTTGACAGCCCCCTCATGAGTCCCCTCCATCTCCTTAGCTGATTTTTGCAAGTCAACCTGCTCCCTTTGGTAGCCCTCGACCTCCTTCGCATGCACGTTTGCAAGCTACCTTCGCCCAATCCAATAGCCTCATGTGAGAGCGCTTCATGAACATTCCTTGAGTATTCGACGAGTCATCCATGATCCTTAAGCCTTTAACAACCTTGGTAAACCTTCGGTGATTCCTCTGGAAGCCTTGCCCTTGTGGCACACAATCAACAACAGTAAGGAGTGGCTTGTCAACAAGCATCTCTGCAATATTAGGTTCCACTCAGGCTTAAGGAAGGTTACCTCAGCAATGTAAGAGGTGGCCTAACGATGTACTTTTTTGGCTTTGCACCTAACAAAAAATATTTTTTCCTATAAAATTTTGTAATAGTTTTCCATATTATGGATATGCCTACGTTTCTTTTTGCATTTCTTAATTCAAGAATAGTAATCGAATTTAAAAAATCATCAAATAGTTAACTATTGATTCTTAATCATAATCAAGAATTTCTTATATAGTTGAAAGTATTTTACACAATCAATACATTTTATGGAAATAATAGACCCGAATTAGAGAAATTATGACTAAGAATATGAATCTCTTTGTTTTCTTCAGGCTTTAAATTTAATTCCTTTGAAATTGAACATATTTCATAATGTAAAATATCCTCAAATATTTGTTTGGACTATTAATCAAGAAGAATGAGAGCCTTGGTGTAACAGTAAAGTTGCTGCCGTGTGACTTGAGATCATGAGTTCGAATAGCAGAAATAATTTATTGCAATGTAGGGTAAGATTGCTTATAATAGACCTAATATGGTAAGACTGCGTCTCTACCATGGGTTTAAGTCCTCCCCTCCTGTGGTGGAGACAGGGGCAACGACTACCTACCATGGCGGCCACGTGCAGGCTACGACAAGAGCACCACCTCCAGCAGGGGCTATGCTTCATGACAAGTCGGGAGCGGAGTAAACGGATGGCCCACGCTTAAAGGGGGCTGTCCCCCATGCAACGGCGGGGCTAGATGTGGACCTCCAATTGCTAGCGGAGCACTCTGACGGGGCTGGACAACATGATATTGTATCGAATGCAAGGAGACTGAAGGGGGATTTATCGAGCATTCAGGTAAAGGCAGGATAAGTTGGAGGCTCAAGAGGGATTTACTGAGCATTCGGGCGAAGGCGGGACAGGTTCTGACCATGGTAACTCTAGCACAGGGATAAGGGTGGTGTAAGACTATTGGAGTGGATCGCTGTAGGGGAAATTAGCCCCGGCACATGATGGGACAGATCTGCCGCAATCAGTTATAGTACCAACATCGGTGGTGCAGATTGTGCTAGCCCTACTTGCGAGGGTGTGGACCTAGCAAACCTATCACTGGGCTCTAAATAATAAGGGAAAAGACTCGGTGACTGATACATCCTCACAGGAAGTTCGGAACCCTTTGGAGATCAGAGACCTGTAGCGATGCATGGAGTCATCCACCGTATTGGAGGGCAAGGTCACACGAGCTAAAATAAAGAACATTGGCAGTAGCACTAGGTGGCTTAGGTCGTCCCAGACATTATGAAGATCACAACATGGAATATTTAAGACTTCAATAGAGGTCTAAAACAGAAGGGGGTGGAGTCCCTCTTCTGAAGCAAGCGGTTAAGCGACTTGGGGGTGTTGGAGACCAAACTTATGGATGCGGCATATCAACAATTGAAAGCTCGGAGGTTTCACAGCCTTCCAGTTGAACAAGATAGCACCTCAGAAGGCCACTACAAAATCTTATTGATCTAGGACGCTCAAAGAGTTGTTCTTGAGGTGGTAGAATGACATGAGCAGTTTGGTTCATTGTAGGGTCCGATGTAAGGTAACTCGGAAACTATTAGCTGTATCTTTCATATATGGAAAACTTACAGTGGTGGGAAGGAAATCATTATAGGACATTCTACGGTGCCTATCCTCGAATATGGGGCTACCTTGGCTGGTAATAGGAGATTTTAATTCTTTTCTATCCCCTGATAACAAGTAAGGAGGTCTTCTGATTACCCCTTACTAACTTTAAGATTTCTAGAATTTTGTGGTCATTGCTGGTATGAAAGAATTAACCAATATGGGGTGCCGATACACATGGACGAATGATCTTATTTGCCACAGACTAGATCGTGCTCTTATCAGCAAACTTTAGATAGAGGCCGAGTTGTGGAGTTATGCAGAGTTCGCCCCACCAGGATGTCTTTCTGATCATTTATCTTGTCTAGTCTCTATCTTGGAAGAAGGTTCTCATATACCTAAGCCGTCCAAGTTTTTAAACATGTGGGCTATGCATGAAACATTCTCATAACTTATACGCAGCAGGTTCGGCTGGGCACAAGACAATTCCGTTTAGACCGAATCTTAAAGCTGTTGAAAGCATATTTTTAGGGGCTGAATGCAAATCATTTCCAGCACATCTCGGCCGGGGCTGCTGCTGCTGCTCGGTAGTGCCGGGAAGAAGCGCAAGATGCTGGTCTATCACATGGTAGCATGATCGCCAACTACAAGGACCTTCAGCAATCTACAATCCGTGTAAATGATGCCAAGTACAATTTTTGCATGCAATGGCTAAGAAGGATACCTCAAGCAAGTAGATCGTAACTCTTCTTTATTTCATGCCTTGGTAAAGAGGAACAATCGCTAGAATGAGATTACTACAGTGGAGGGAATAGATGGTAGCTTAATGGAGTCATTCGAAGAAGTTGTGCATGTGTTCACAGATTATTATTAAATGCAACTAGGTATCATTGCAGAGCGAATAGTTTTTCCTCACTCTTGCATGCGATTTGGTTGTTCAATTAGTTCAAACTAGCATGAGCAACTTGTGTGCCTGCCGACCGTAGAGGAAATCAAGGGAGCATTGCTTAACATTGGCGACCAAAGGGCTCCAGTCTCAGACGACTATAGCTCAAAGTTTTTCACGCAAGCTTGGGATATCATAGAAGGAGATTTTACTACTGCCATTATAGAGTTTTTTACCAGTGGAAAATTATTACGGAGATAGAACTATATATTGATCTTGTTGGAGGTTGGAGGTTTTCCCCTTCAGTGGGAAGAGCCGTTGAGTGGCTTTCTTGAAGAGCTGCTTCTTGCTGGAAGAGCTGCTTCTTGAGCTGAGCTGTTTGGTAGAGCTGAGCTGCTTGTTGCAGAGCTGCTTTGTGCAGAGCTGGTAGAGCAGAGCTGCTTTGGAAGAGCTGCTTTCTGGAAGAGCTGCTTGGCAGAGCTGGTCTGCCGACCCGAGCTGGTCTGCCGACCCGAGCTGATGTCTGCCGAGCTGGTTGGCCGACCCGAGCTGCTGTCTGCCGAGCTGGTTGGCCGACCTGAGCTGTTGTCTGCCGAGCTAGTTGGCCGACCCGAGCTGCTATCTGCCGAGCTGGTTGGCCGACCCGAGCTGTTTGTGGCAGAGCTGATCTGCCGAGCTGATTGCTTAGCTCTTCCTCT
>JBAMHZ010176402.1:0-14853 GCA_037177395.1 Alpinia galanga | reverse complement strand
ACCCGAGCAAGCCCTGGGGGGCTTTTTGTTTCTCCTCACAAGCTCACTAGCTACGTGCCCATGAGCTTGTTGATCATGCGAGCTATCAAAATAACTATTTTCATGCTCTGTTTTTTTTTTTCCGCTCCTAATACAAGTAAATTGAGGATGTATAATTTATAAATAATCTTTTATTTTCCGAGAAACTCTTTGCCTTAGGTGTGGTCCATCTCTTCCTATACCTTAAATCTTAAATCCTTAGCCCCTAGGGTTAACCAGATAGTCAACGCAATCGTGTTAAGGTTTAAAAGAACAAGAGGTCAATTCCTGAAATTCTTCACCAGACTATCGATGACTTTGCATTTTTGTGTTGATTACCTGACATCTTAATTTATCCCCCTTCATATGTAGGGACAACGATGAAAGACTAATAATATGAAAGTTTCACATTTTAAATCCTAAATCCTAACCCACACAACTAACTTATTTTGTGGATGATATTTTGATATATTGTGCCCCCTTAATTTTAGATTTTGTTGGCATAATTGCAGGCAAAGTGCCATCTTTGCCCATCATCTGCACGAGCTATGAGACTTGAAAGGTGGCGAGGCGAGGGAGTAAGGGCGACGAGGTATCTTCTCTTCTACCCCTGGCTGCCGCACAACAATTGGCTATATCTTACTTCGGCCGTTTCACGTGACGCCTACTCACCTGACGTCGCCTCAACAACTGCACTTGCATTCTAGACAGTTGACCCAAGGGAAGGCAAAGCGTTGTACGAGAAGAGTTCCTCGAAAGTGCCGTTCCCCTCGCGTCTCCTCCCAGGTAAACTGGTTCTTAATGTCCATAAAATATGAAATAAAATAAAGAAAAAAAACGGGCTATTCACCACACAATACTAAAATAATTGGACCTCGATGCAAAATTGTTCTGTTGCATGCACGAACAGTTATCAATACTCGTCTCTTTCTGCACGAGAACAAGAGGAAGAACACCATCAGCATCGACAACAACAGACGCTTCTCCGTCTCCTTCCCAGATTGCCTTCCATTATTTATACTCCGTCCCTCTCGCTTCTCCTATGCTTTACTCTTTGCGAGTGGTCTCCGCGGCGCCATGGCGAAAGAGCTCCCGAGGACCGGTAGCAGCCGGAGCTGGGCCGACAGCTTCCGGGATGCCTCCGGAGTCTTCCTCAAAAGCGGCGCGAGCGACGACGAGGAGGACCTGCGGCAGGCGGCGCTGGAGAAGCTGCCCGTCTACGGCCGCGCGCTGAAGGGGAACGTGCGGCCGGACGTTGCGGATTTCAGCGGTGAGGTTGAACTCCAGCGCCTCGGACTCCACGAGAAGAAGCTCCTGCTGGAGAAAATCTTCAAGGTGGTGGAGGAGGACAACGAGCGGTTCCTCAAGCGCCTCCGAGAACGAATCGACCGGTTACTCCCATAACTTTCTTGGAATCAATAATGCGCACGATTATGCTTGAGCCTACAGCCTATTGCGAATAATTTTTTGATATGACAAATTTTAACAAAAAAATCTTTTATGAAAGATCTTTTTTTTTTTGGGGTTAAGGGTTTTAGAATTAGTTGATAAACTTACGCGGCTGTGTTTGAGCAACTTTTCCCTTAAGTCTGTTGTTCGATAAAAAAGAAACTTGTGTAGTTGTGTTGCTACATGGTCTGGTTGGTTTTTGACATATATGAAAATGGAACAGGGTGCGATTGGAACTTCCGAAAATTGAGGTTCGATATGAGAATCTGTCAGTGGAAGCAGATGTTTATGTTGGTGGCAGAGCTCTTCCTTCACTGTGGAATACCACCCTGAACATCTTAGAGGTACTGACTGACTCAAATCTGAACTCGAGAATTCTTCATTACATTCCATACAAATACATGCCAAGAAGAGTGCGACAAGATACACATGTAAATAGAGTATAATGAATACCATATACAGAGGTGGTGACTGATATAAAAGGAAAAGAAACGATCATGTGGGAGAAAAAAGTTTAATATATTAGTTTTTTATCCATATTTGTACATCATAAATACTCATTCAAAAGTTGTCACTAGGTGTACTTTATTATCCTTAAACATTTTTATCCAAATCTAATGTGAAATTGAAATTTATCACCTGGTTATAGTTTTCATATGTTTTAAGTCAGATGTTCATTCCTTCATATATATATAATCCTACAAGTTTCTCTACTTCAGAAAGAACTAACTATGGACATTTATATGAGAACCATTATGCTTTTTTCCCCTCTTTCTCAAAAGATCTAGTTTCAATTCTTTTGGAATTTTTTGCAGGTTAAAGTTAAACTCAGCAATCAATTTTGTATTCAATCTGATAATTATTTGTACAGTTCTTTTGATTTATATGATAATAATTCTTTCTGAACCATTCAGGGTTTTTTTGGTCTTCTGCAACTCTCTCCCTCCCAGAAAAGGACCATAAATATTCTTGACAATGTCAGTGGAATACTGAAGCCATCAAGGTATCGGGATAAGTTATCTGAAAAATTCTTTAGCATTAATATGCAGCATCTTATTAGTATAACTCTTGAAAAAGAAAATACACAAAAATAAGAAAAGTTGAGGCACAAGTGAAACTTGTGCTAATGGGAGAAAACATGACTAGTTTATGGAACCCTACAAGGCTACAAGGCACCTAAAAGAAGAGAAGAATTCAGTTGATTTTAGAAAAATTACTTCTGTATTTGACATAAGAACTTTTCCCTACGCCCATTAAGGCAGAAGTTTGTTATTGTTATGAAGCCCTATAGTTCATACAACTAATATGCTGAAAGTATTCTATTTGCTACTATTGCAAAAAAATGACGATTTTATTTACTCCTGGTATCTACAGGTTCAATGCAAAGTAGAAAGGAATACTCAAAATTAAATACAGTTCTCAATTTTTGATATCTTACTCATTGTCAGGATGACTTTGCTTCTTGGACCTCCAGCATCAGGGAAGACAACACTCTTGCTTGCACTAGCTGGGAAACTTGATAATGCTCTTAGGGTAAGCTTGTTTGTGCTTTGCCACGTGGCATTAGCATCAACTGGTCTTTGATAGTTAAACTAGAATGAACCTTTTCAAAGAATTTATTTGTATTTGATGTCTTTGATTTGCTTTCAGAAATCAGGTAGAATTACATATTGTGGCCATGAACTATCGGAATTTGTTCCCCAGAGGACTTGTGCATATATTAGTCAATTAGATCTTCACAATGGAGAGATGACAGTCCGAGAAACCCTTGATTTCTCTGGACGGTGTTTGGGTGTAGGTACGAAGTATGAGATGTTGTCAGAATTGTCAAGACGGGAGAGGTATGCTGGAATTAAGCCAGACCCTGAAATTGATGCTTTCATGAGGGCTACATCAATCAAGGGGCAGAAAACCAGTATAGCAACTGACTACATCCTGAAGGTTCCTGACCTCATTTATTAGTATGCATCCTATCCTTCATTAAGCTAGAACTAATAAACTGATTCTTTGAATGCTGCAAAATAGGTACTTGGTCTGGATATTTGCGCAGACATCCTTGTTGGTGATGAAATGAGAAGAGGCATCTCTGGAGGACAAAAAAAGCGAATGACCACTGGTATGTAGCAAACAGAAATTGACAGGAAAGTAAGATTTCAATCATCATTTGTAATTGCCTATCTTTGACGTCCACATGGTCTAAAATAAGAAATTATTTTCTTAAACACTTGCTAGGCATATGTTGAAGCCTAAATGTATTGGATCTTGGTTTCAGGAGAGATGTTGACTGGTCCTGCAAGAGCATTGTTCATGGATGAAATATCTACTGGACTTGACAGCTCTACCACTTTTCTTATACTCAAGTTCATCAGACAAATGGTACATGTCATGGATGGAACAGTGTTGATCTCTCTTCTACAACCTGCACCCGAGACATTCGAACTTTTTGATGATGTTATTCTACTTTCTGAGGGCCAAATCATATACCAAGGTCCTCGAGAGAATGTTCTTGAGTTCTTTGGGTCTCTTGGCTTCAAATGTCCTGAAAGGAAAGGGGTTGCGGATTTTCTTCAAGAGGTAACTTCAAGAAAGGATCAAGAACAGTACTGGTATATCAAGGACCAACATTACCGTTATATTTCAGTCTCAGAGTTTGTGCAGCATTTTAAATCATTTCATGTTGGAAAACAGCTTTCAGATGACCTAATTTTTCCTTATGATAGAAGTAAAGCCCATCGTGCTGCAATCACGAGAGAGAAATATGGCATCTCTAAATGGGAACTTCTCAAGGCTTGCTTGTCAAGAGAATGGTTGCTAATGAAACGCAATTCATTTCTCTATGTTTTCAAAACTACCCAAATAACCATACTTTCATTGATAGCCATGACTGTGTTTCTAAGAACTTCAATGCACCATAACACAATTGCTGATGGCGACAAGTTCTATGGCTCATTGTTTTACAGTTTGGTCAATGTGATGTTTAATGGGATGGCAGAAATATCGATGACCATCTACAAGCTGCCAGTTTTCTATAGACAGAGAGATTTCTTATTTTTCCCACCATGGGCTTTTGGATTGTCATATTGGCTCCTGAAGATTCCTCTATCCTTGTTGGAATCTGGAATATGGATTATTCTGACATATTATTCAATTGGTTTTGCTCCCTCTGCTGGACGGTATGTAGTTAGGAATTTGTTTAATATCCTCTATTTCATCACCTACTCTGAATTGAATGCGATAAAATTGTTCCATCTCATCTATACTTAATTTGGCAGTTTCTTCCGTCAGTTCCTAGCACTTTTCCTTGTACATCAAGTGTCTCTCTCCCTTTTCCGCTTTATTGCTGCAGCTGGAAGAACTATGGTTATGGCCAATACATTTGGAACATTTGCTCTACTTATTGTGTTTGTTCTAGGAGGATTTGTCGTCTCTAAAGGTTATTATCTTCTAGGAGATGTTCTTTGCACCTCTTCTTGTAATTTCTTTAGACTATATATTTAGAAAGCCTTTCTTTCTACTTATTTAGTAACTAATGTTCGCAAATGTAATTGTATATGGATTCATGTTGGATCATAAACTCATCTTAGTCCTTTTCTGAATGTGAGCAGATGATATCAAGCCCTGGTGGATCTGGGGTTACTGGAGCTCTCCAATGATGTACGGGCAAAATGCAATAGCTATTAATGAGTTCCTTGACCATAGATGGAACACTGTAAGATTATTTTCATGTTTCTTAAGCATTCTATATACCTAAAGGAACATACTGATAAACACCTAGAATTATGAACTCTTGTAATCAGTGAGTGAAAGAATGACAACACTGGACACCTGAAACTTAATGCATGTCTTCATCTTTGTTACAGCCAAACAATGACACCAATGTAAATGCACCAACAATAGGAACAGCCATTCTAAAATCTCGAGGACTGTTTGTTGATGGTTATTGGTATTGGATTTCTATCGGAGCCCTCGTAGTCTTTGCTTTTCTCTTCAACATGTTGTTTATACTTTCACTTACTTTTTTGAACCGTAAGTTGTTAGTTCATATTACTAATTTGGTTTTTCATTTTCACATGAGTTAGTCTGATGGAATTATCTTTGTATAGCTATTGGAAGTTCCCAGCATTTTGTGATTGATGAGGAATCAGAAAGTAACAAAAGAAAGAATTTGTTAGCAGACAGAGACCAGAGTTTTGAACTGATCAGAAGTAGCAGGAAATCTGCTACACCTGATTTAGAAGGTTAGTTTGTCTAATTGAATTTACTTTATAATTTACCATATCTTTTTTGTTATGTAAATTAAGGGAAAAATTCAAGATAAATCAATGGCTCATGAGAAATAAGTAGTGTTAAACGACCCTGATATGTTCTAATAGGTTGTTAATGGACAATGGCAGAAGTTCTGTTTGGTCTGTTTTTATATTTAAATGTATTCAATTGTTTCTGAAACTCTTATTTCTCTATATTCTGATGTAGCTGCTGTTCGAAGAAACAGCTTGAAGATTAAGAGTTTCAATTCTTCAGTCCATCCAGCTAGGAGGGGAATGGTTCTGCCATTTCAGCCGCTTTCTCTTGCTTTCAAACATGTGAATTACTATGTTGATATGCCTGCAGTAAGTTAATAGTTACAAATAAGTTACCTAGAATTACAATACATGGATGACATACCTGAAATTAAGTTTATCATGTAGAGCGGATATAATCCTATCAAAGTAGCAATCTTTGTTTTGAATCATGCTTATCCAAAAAAGCTTCAACCTAAAATGGTTATGTTGCAAAAATGGTGGCAGTATAATCCAAGATACCTAGAATGGTCATTTTGTGCCAATTACTTTCATAGAATCTCTTTTCTTATTTCTATGGACAAATTTCACTGAGCTTGCTTCTTTTCACGTGCATTTTAGCTAATTTAATTGTGCATCACTTAGGGAATATTGGCAAAATAAAAAATAATACCAGTTCACCAAAGAACAATTTAAGAAAATTCTGTTTAGAAAAAGAATCAAGAAACTTAGCGTGAGTTTTCCACTCTTTTTAAGGGATGACTTATTAACCTGAAAATATACAAGGGGAAATGTGCATAGGAGAATACACATATAGATGAACATTCAAAATTATGGTGAATTCTCGCACCAGTTTTCCCCATTTTGTACCTTTTAAAGCAATATTCTCCTAGAGAAGAAACGTAAAGAAAGTTATCATGACTTATTTCCTACTTCCTATATCAGGAAATGAAGAGCCAAGGAGTCAAGGAGGATCATCTCCAATTGCTATCTAATGTAAGTGGTGCATTTAGGCCTGGAGCGCTGACAGCATTGATTGGAGTAAGTGGAGCAGGAAAGACTACGTTAATGGATGTTCTGGCAGGAAGAAAAACTGGTGGTCGTATTAAAGGCCGTGTCAGAATTTCTGGCTATCCTAAAAAGCAAGAGACATTTGCTCGGATTAGTGGTTACTGTGAACAAAATGACATCCACTCACCTTATGTGAGTGTTTATGAATCTCTTGTATACTCTGCTTGGCTGCGTCTTGCCCCAGAAATAGACAAGGAAACACGAGAGGTTGGTTACACAATCAAATTTTCTGTTTTTACTATTATTTTTTCAGGTTGGGAACTAATTCCAGTATTGATTTTATTCTAAGAAATTTGAGTAGCATTTTCTTTTATTTAGTTTTTCTTCCTGAATTCTGTGCATGCGGGGGTGGTGGGTCACATACGGAAGTAGTAGGATTCTCAAACCCAATCCTTGTCCTTTTGTTCCAAATTTCTGTTTCTGCTTGGTTATTTTCACAGATCAAGTTTGGAATATGTTTATGTTAATCATCGTTACAGATTTCATTGGGAAGTCAACCATTGGTCTTTTATTCTAGTTTCTACAGTTGATGTTTGTGTCAAATCAGGCCACTTTGTCTACTCCAAAATGGTACTTTCTTTCATGCAATCCATTATTTGTCCAATCAAATAGGTGATGCGAGATATCAAATGCCATTTCAATATGTATGAAATGGATGTCAGAAAAAAAAAACAACAGATGCTCACACCAATGAATTTGTTCGCCTATTACCATGGCACACCCCTGTCACTATGAAGTATTTGATTGAAACTTTAATATTGTGTGATTGTTTATTTCATTCTATAGGTTTTTCTGTGACATGTTTCTGTTTTTTCTTGAACTGACTGTGTTGCTAGGCTTATTTCTTAGTGAAAAACGGTTTGTGTGCTACATCTATTCATGTTTACTGTTACATGAAGCTAGGAGCATTTTCCTGTTTGGATATTTTGACTATTTAACAGCATACAATTAATTAGTAATGCCAGGCAGAGATAACCAGAGATTTCAATCATATCATACGCTTGATTATTACTACAAGATTCTTTTGCTTGAAGTAATGATATAATGGATAATACTTGTGTTTCCATGCTCTAGATGTTTGTGGAGGAGGTCATGGAGTTAGTTGAACTTGATGCAATGAGAGATGCTCTGGTTGGCCTTCCAGGGATTGACGGTTTATCAACTGAGCAGAGAAAAAGACTCACAATTGCTGTTGAGCTGGTCGCAAATCCATCCATTATTTTCATGGACGAGCCAACATCAGGTCTTGATGCTAGAGCTGCAGCCATAGTCATGCGGACAGTGAGAAACACAGTGAACACTGGACGAACTGTTGTTTGTACAATCCACCAACCAAGCATTGACATATTTGAATCTTTCGATGAGGTTCTCGACCCTTTAATTTCATTTTAAGTTTTTAAATATATATGCACAGACATATATATACCCAAGTTAAAATGGATTCACAGGGGGCTTACTTTTTATTTTGGTTTCCAGCTACTTTTGATGAAGAGGGGAGGTCAAATTATATATGCTGGAGCTATTGGGCATCACTCTCGCAAGGTTATAGAATACTTTCAAGTGAGTTCCAACTTTTTATATTACCTTTTATGGAATAGTAACATGTCTCAAATTCACAATAATCTCATAGGTTGATTTTAGAATGTTGACATCTGATTTCCTTCAACTTTGTCCTCCTAGAAAACCTTTTTTCACATCTTCCATCTTTCCATTCTTGAATATCTGGGAAGAACCTTTCATTTTCACCTCAGAGGCACTAGTAAAATCTTTCAAGGGCACAGACATTTGCCTCACATTCCAAAATTCTAGATCAATCTGCACACTTCCAAGACGTCGTTCTATCTGTAAGTAGGTAGAGTGAGTTTAAATATCCATTATGTAGACATTTGACATTTTGTTTCTAAAAGAATAATCCAAGAGGGATAAGAAACATTAGGAGTAGAATAAACATGGAATAAAGAAGAGCAAGCATTAGGAAGGCCAGTACCACATACAGGATTGAACATTGTTGGTTGGGTCAGAAGTGATTCCAGTTCAGTTGGATCACTTATTTAAATAATAAATTTGAACCACTCTCAAAATATTAGACAGAATAAATGACGTGAGAAAAGTATCAGTATAGTTCTATGCACTTTTTGGTTTCCAGTTATTGGTCATTTTTATTGGTTTTTGATGTGCCTTTATGCTATAATACTGAAGTACTTTTCATGAATGCCTAAATTTACTCGCACTTAAACCAAAATGATTTTCCTTCAGGCAGTTCCTGGGGTTCCTAAGATTACTGAAGGCTATAACCCTGCAACATGGATGCTGGAAGTAACTTCTCCTTCAGTTGAGGATAGCATTAACGTGGATTTTGCTCAAGTATATGCTCACTCCTCCCTTTACCGGTATGTAGATCTTGCGTATCAAAATGCAATCAAATAAGTTCATATTCACTTTCTTTTGGCCTATCCATTTTATTAAACTAAGTGAAAAATATGTATGTCCACTTCTATTCTCCAGGAAAAATAAGCAAATTATCAAGGCACTGTTTGTTCCTTCACTGGATTCAGAGGACTTACGTTTTCCAACGAAATATGCCCAGAGTTTCAGTACTCAATGCATAGCTTGTTGTTGGAAACACTACTGGTCATATTGGAGAAACCCAGAATATAATGGTGTCCGATTCTTCATTACCATAGTCATCGGCCTTATTTTTGGCACCATGTTTTGGCAAAAGGGTGATAATATGTATGCTTCTTTACTTTTCTTCAATAATTGTGTTCTTGTCACACGCCATGGTTATGGAACACATACAGAATAAGATGATAAAAAAGGTTATGAGCAATATTAGAAGTTTAGAACCACTGGTGCTTTCTCTTTTTGTTCTTTTTCGCTTACACTTTCTTTCCGTTGACTATTTATTCTACACCTTTAACAAATAATCTGTCATCATAAAGTATTAAACTGGTATTTTCGAACCATATCTATGAATTTTGGTAGAAGATAACTACTGCTAGAGCAAGCTTCCAAGCTTACAATATTTCAAGGGACTTTTCAAGTATAAAAATCAAATCGTAATGGTGGATAAGATAAACTTCTGTTCTTGAAATTTTCAGTCTAGTTTGTTCCAAGTTATCTAGTTGTTGAAGAACAATACTTCTATGCATAAAATAGTTGCTGAAGCTGTAAGCATCTTAATATACGGCTACATGACACAGAAACAAGGAACAAGATGTTTTGGATCTTGTTGGAGCTATATATGCTGCTATTTTCTTTCTTGGAGCCACCAATGCTATGACAGTGCAGCCGGTTGTGGGTACTGAAAGGACTGTCTTTTATCGTGAACGAGCAGCAGGAATGTATTCGGCCCTGGCTTATGCATTTGCTCAAGTAAGTTAAACACCTTTCATGTCTTTTTAGTAATGTGATACAGTTTCCTTTTGTTTCATTTTTAGATCCACACCAATGTCGAGTTATTCAATATGCTTTTTATTTTGGACTTGGGGGTAGATTTTCTATTCTCCCACTCTTATTCCTTCATGTTAAATAAACTTGAAGAAACCCAGTAAACAACAGAGTAGGGGAAAACTCGGTTATATCTCCTACTCACTTAAAATGTATGCATCTGTTTGAATCCTAATGTGTAAGGATATATTGGAGCATCCAATGAACTACATGAATACAAAATTCGTGTGGTTTATAGACAAAAGTTATGTGGGAGTGTCCTCATCAAAAAAGCAAAGATTACGAAACCAGAAAATAGATTCAGGTCAGTCAGCTAAATGCAAAAAATATATTCTTCCACCAATGACCTAGGTGATGACGAAGAGAAAATTGAAAATGAAGAAAACAATGCAATTGACATAAACAATCGAAGACGCTAGAGAATTGAGAAGGAGATAGTTATTATAATGGCCATAAGTTTTGGAGAATGGAAAACACTAATCCATGTAACTTCCTTATGGATGAATCAATAAACCCTAATGGGTTAAAGGTTTTAAGGA
The DNA here is from genome assembly GCA_037177395.1 of Alpinia galanga. NCBI lineage: Eukaryota > Viridiplantae > Streptophyta > Magnoliopsida > Zingiberales > Zingiberaceae > Alpinia > Alpinia galanga. The sequence goes on along the minus strand of JBAMHZ010176402.1, from coordinate 4,046 downwards.
TAAGGAGTTTTCGATAGGGATACAATCATCTTGTTGAGAGCTCCTCAATGTGGGTTCCTAATCGGTAGGATTGTTATCCTCCATGCTATCTTAAAATGTTTCACAAAGCCTTCAAAGCGAAAGAATTGGCATATTTGATGATTTGCTGCCAACATTTCTTAGATTTAATTTCTTCCAACTCCCTATCAAGTGCATGCTGCATAATTATATTTGTAGCCTCTTTCATCCAATATATTTTCCAAATGTCCATAGCAGAGCTTTCTATCATTGATATTTAATGAATCAAGTATCTATAAGTCCCATCAACAAGAAAATCATTCAATTAATATTTTCTAGTAGAGCTTTTTATCACCTATAATTAGTCAATCAAGTATCAGTTAAGCTTATGAACAAGATAATCATGTAAACATTAACCTTATATCAGGGCAATAACTATGGTTTCGTAACCGACATGAGAAATCTTCAATTTTCTTTGGTTTTGCAGGTTGCTGTCGAGATGGTATACATACTAGCACAGGGGCTGATCTACACCCTGCTCCTCTTCCCTATGATTGGCTTTGGCTGGCACACGAGCAACTTCCTTTGGTTCTTATTCTTCATTATAGCATGTCTTTCCTACTTCATTCTCTATGGTATGATGGTGGTAGCACTCACACCTAACCACCAAGTTGCAGCAATCCTATCAAGCTTCTTCTACACCTTCTGGAACTTGTACTCAGGCTTCCTAATCACCCGACCAGTAAGTGTTCGACATTACCGATAAGTACATGATTCTTGTGGGCATTCTAATTTTTCCCACAAGCAAAAACCAAGATTAAATTGGCTGCATATAGGCAATTCCATGTTATTTACTTCTGGAGCCCCCATTAATCTAGTTTTAACCATTTGTGACCTCTTCTATCTGTCGCAATAGTTTTAATTAGGAATATTTTACCGAAAGGCTCCCTTCATAATTAATATTTACAAAAATATGCCTTTATAATTGTTTACCAAAAAACAAATAGCCTTGACTATGATTTTTTCCATCCAAAGTTCAGCAAGCTGGTTTGGGGATCAATTTGTTGGTAGATTTAGGGCCAAAAAATGTATTGCTAGATACCTAGAAGCCTGAAATGTTTAACTTGTAGCGTCTCAAAGCTAAAGATGAAGAACATAGAATATGCTACTAGCTAATTGCAGATTAGTTTGCAGCAAGATTCAGGAGCGAAAACATATATCTAGAGACCTAGAAACTTAAGATGTTCAACTTTGGGTGTTTAAAGCTAAACAAAGGAATTGCAGCAAGCTTTGCGAACAAAAATCCATTTTTAAGCACTTGGAAACTTGGACATGTTCAAGTTTGAGTTTCTAAAGCTAAACAAAGGGGAAAAAAAAGAAAAAAGGAAAATCTCATTTCATTGCTCAAGCTGGTTTGCAAATTAGTATGCACTATGGAAAGTGGCAAAATGTATTGCTAGCTGATTGCAGATTCATTTTTCGACCTCATGCAAATTTGAAATGTTTAACTTCGGATCTCTCAAACCTAAATATGGATAAATTTATGATTTTCGCACCACAACTTAATACGCATGTGGACTTGTGACATCCTTACAATCCCCTCCTAATATCAATTTACATTTTTTTATTTTGCAGTCGATGCCTGTATGGTGGAGGTGGTATTGCTGGGGTGACCCTGTAGCTTGGACCATATATGGTCTTGTGGCATCCCAACTCGGACAAAACGACAAATCGATTGAGGTCCGTGGAGAAAGCAGTGTTACAGTGAAGCAGTTCCTGAAACACTACTTTGGCTATCAACATAGTTTCCTTGCCTATGTGGCTTTGGCTCACTTGGCTTTCGTCTTCCTCTTCTTCTTCGTCTTTGTTTACTGTATCAAGTGCCTCAATTATCAGAAAAGATGAGAAAAGCTAGAAATCATCGTCGGCACGTTTGGAATTATATACTTTGATAAATCAGAGGATACACCGCTATGATCATAGCCATAACCCTTCCTGAATTTACCAAAGAAGAAAATGATGTATTTGATGATTCATCGAGAAGTTATTTTGCTTATGAGGTTGTTTTTCTCGTGCCATAACTTTTGTAAGTTTATGGTGAACATTTGGATTGTACGTTCAGATAAGAATGGGTTTCAATTTATCAGGAAAGAAATAAGAGGGACTTCACATCCATATTGTACAGTAGTTATGTTTGAGCTCCATTTGCTATATAAGTTTTTTATTTACCCTTATCCTTGACAGAGGCAGTTGAGAGGAGTTGTTAATACGGCAGTTCTATATTTTTTTTAGTTATATGTGAGTTGTCTCCGCGAAAAGATCAGGTGACTAGTACAGTTATAGATTTATTACAATGAAGAATGATTGATTCTTAAAGATTACAGTTAACATCCAATTGGGTAAAGTATTATGTAATTTATTTTGTTTACAATAATTATGGGTAGACTGATAGAGAAATTTGAGATGAACTTTTTACTATAATTAATTATCTTTGTACATATCAATATTGTATATATCAAAATTGGATTAGTTATCTCCACAAGAAAGCCTTATGATTAGTACGGCAGTAGACTTGCACAAGAGAATAAAGATTAATCTTTGGGACTATAAATCTTTTTTGAGATGTCTATCCTCTTGTTGTGTTAGTCTTTGGTTGAGCATAAGTGCTTTTCATGATTTACATTCTCCATATTACTCTGTGTTAATTGTGAAACTAGTTGACGGAAATACTAAGGACGAGCAAATCACTTTTTCCACATGAAATTAGATTAGTTGTCTCTGACCAATCCACCTAGATCGTCATTGCCCCCTTGTCTTCTCTCCCAAGATCTGATGGTCGGTAGAATCTCAGTGGTAAGTAGATATTACATGAAGGAGTTCAAAAAAAAAATGGAACCATTACATTAATGACTCCTCACCGTTGTCTCTACATTGAGAAGAGGGTAAATCAAAAATTCAAGACGATCAGTAAAAAATACAGAGTTACGTAAGTTATTGTACATGAAAGAGTTTAACATCATCGTGCAGATGGAGAAAGAGTTATCACTGCGTGTCATATTGGCTGGTGGAGGATGTGATTGTTCAGTCAAAGGGAGAAGGGAACTATAAAATATTTTTATATCACAATTTTAAAAAAAAAAACTTTTTTTAAAATAAATTATCTATACTTAATAAATAATACAAAATTACAAACAGTGTGACAAAACGCTGGTTTGCCCGAGCGGTTAAGGGGGAAGACTTAAGATCTTCTGCACATAAGTGCGCATGGGTTCGAACCCCATAGCCAGCATTTTAATTATATAATATTGTAAGCTACTTTTTATATTTTTAATTAGATGATATAAGTTTTTTTTTTTTGCAATTTTTTTTCCTTTTATAAAACTTTATAATATACAATAGAAACAACAAGGATCAATCTTATTTAGCATTTTGTTTTATATTCAAATTACATATTTTACATTTTTTTGTATTTTTTTTAATTTTTTTTATAAGAATGTGTTGTACACTAGAACCATCGAATGCCTAAGTTGCGACTCATGGGGATCACCTAGATTGGCACCAATTTAGTTACCATCGCCCATTGTCCAATATCAAGTCGTCTCCCACTCAACAACCATATCATCAATAGATTCAAGTCTCTATGGGTGATGACAACTTACTCTCGGAAGAACAAATGAACAACGCTTTGATTTTTCAGTACTCGAAAAACAGATTTTACGTTGATCGAAAAAAGATTAATAAAAATGCTTCTTATGAAACAAACAGATTATATCAAATTAGTGCTATCGTTCGTATCTGATCCTGCACCGTGAACCTTGTAGCGGATGACTCGCCGGAATATGGACTTGATCTTGACTTGACCGGAGGAGATGGACGGCCGGAGAAGAAGACGAAGAAGAAGAAGATCAAGTTGAAGAAGATCAAGGCGAAGCCCTCTCTTTCCGGCGGTCAGGAGTTCCTATATATAAGAACCTCAGACAATCAGATGTCCAGATGTCAGGCCCTGACAAAGGTGGGGGGAAGTGAACCATGTCCTCATTAATGATCCC
>JBAMHZ010175757.1:0-14868 GCA_037177395.1 Alpinia galanga | reverse complement strand
AAGCTTTCTCCACTCACTACTTTTTTCTCCTCTCTATTCTATTCTTTGCTTCAATGGGGATTTTTATCCTTCTCTTGGGCGAACACTGATTTGAGTTTCGGAGGAGCTATACCGATAAATCTAGCCCACCTCTAATGTTCCCTTCATTTGCATGTCGGGATACATGGAGTCATTCCTGAAGGCCGACTACATTACTCTCCTGAGGCAAGGGAAGGGAGGAGTTCGAGCGTGCTAAAAAGAGAACCCCATCAAAATGGATGAAGGAGACTCCTATAAGGAGGAGTTTAGTCCCACGTTGAAAGTTGATGGACAACTTCGTTGATTTATATTGAATCATAACACTTATAGTTGTGAACATATATGGATAAAAGTCTCTCTCTCACGTGGGCCCTTATAGGGGATGCAAATTTAGGACCCAAATTGCATTGAACCCAAATAACTCATGTGTGAGCATGATCTGCACACGTTGAACATTGAATCGGTCAGGGTTGAGAATGTCAACAAAGCTTTCCATTTCAATTTCCCACTCATTCTTCTTGCTAAGTGATCCACTCTATAGCCTTCTTTGTGATAACCTTCAGGTGTACGTTCAGTTCACCTTAAACAACCTATGCTTGGTAGCGTCTATAGTTCAACAATTGTATCATGAAAAACAAATATCCATCAAACCTCAAAAGCGCTGTTGAAGAGGACGAATCTATTTTAAGGAAACTATATCAAACACAGACCTCAACATCTAGTTTAGCAAATTACCTTCTAGCTCGACAATTTGTCTGCATTTAGAAATAAACTCGACAATTTGTCAACTTTTAAAGATAGACTCGACAATCTATCTGCCTTTAGAGATAGAATTAGACTCAAACATCTATTTGTCTTCAGAGACAAATTCAAAAATCTATTAACCTTCTAAGATAGACTCAGCAATTTGTCCATCTACAAAGATAGACCTATCCGCTTCAAATATAGACTCAGTAGTCTATTCATCAAATAATAGAGAGATCTATACAAAAAGGAAATCGTCTCAAATGATCAGTCCTGAATTTAAATTAATTTGTATTTTACAAACACTACTCGTAACATATGCTTTGCAAGAATAAAGCTCAAGATTTTCTTGTATCTGCAAAATTACACATCAACATGAAAGAATGAAAAAAAAATACAACTGAACTGAATCAAAATATATTAAAATAATTGTGGCTAATTCTCCAATATTAATTCAAAATTTTCGAAGATATGAAATGATACAGGCTGGAGATTGCCATCAACAGGAGGAACAATAACAATTCAGTGCATACACCATGTTACTACAATTCCTTCGGTTCATCGAGCCACTCCTCATATTTAACCTGTTGGTCATTTTTAAATCTATCATAGTCTTGCAGCGCAATCGATCGCACAGACAAATCTTCAAAAGGGGGAATTGTTTCCTGAAGCAGATTGTCTTCAGGTGATGTTATTGCCAGCAACTGATGGTTCTTGCGATCGTCTTTTGACATTGTATATGGCTGTGTCTGTCCGAGTGCAGCCGCCTTCTGCTTCGTTGAACCAAAAAAAGAGGAAAAATAACTGCGAGTACTCCCTCCGAGCTGATCACTTCTGTCACCAGGTGAAAAAGGGTACTGTCCATTTGCCTTGCGTATTAAACTGTGTCAATACAAACCACCAGCCAAAGCAATGAGGTTAAAAAATACTGCATTAACATGGTTTTTCTGAACAAGATCAGTAGAAGATTAGTGAAATAAAGCAGAAGAAAAGGAACCATATTACTAACATATGCAAACTAATGCTCTCCAATATTAGCAGACATGGTATCCAAAATCAAATTTCTTGAAACATAATCCCACTTCTTTCAGGGATTTGTAGATGTGCGAAGAAAAATCCTTCTAGAATTGAAGTGAATTGCATCCCAAAAGACATGTTAGTACTTAGTCAATGAGATTATTAGTCTTAGTCCCCAATAGAACAGTTTTAGTCCTTTTTAGAAAGGTGCACAATTCAATCCTATTGGTGGAATCTAAATGATGTGTTTCAAAATAATATAGAGCCAATATGAGTAATAGAAACAGATTAACAAGTGACCATCTCAAAGGGGATTAACCCAACATACCTAGATATTACAATGCACTAATTTTCTTACGGAGACTAACATAAAAATACAGAGAAACATTATAAGCATAAAGCATCTTACAATTCCAGGTTAAAAATACAAGGACATGACACTCAGAATATGATGTCTAGATGCTCTAGGATATTGTTGGATAGGCTACTAAAAATGAACAAAAATGTATTGAGAACCAAAAGCTTTGGTTGATGATTGAATGAATGAATAATGGAGAAAGGTCTATTTGATAGACCATATAGTGATCTAATTTTCTTAGATCCAATGTAAAATAAACGAGGTTAGTTAAAAACACTAGAAGTTATATAATCTATTCTTAATCAGGAATTAAAAAGTAGACCATTGACCCATTCATCTGGTTAAGTTTATTTTTCAAAAGATAATTTTTTTATTACAACAGAAACTCTACAATATCAGAAGATTTTCAGTTGTAACAGGCAAGCACCTTGTTGCCCTCATAGGGTACATGCATTAGCTCAAATATACCTAATTGTATCTCATTTCTCTCATCATATCTTTATGTTGTGTCTTTCCTCTCTTTTCAATTTGATATTTCCATTTTTTGGGTCTCCATCGTATCTTTGTTTTTTTTACCTTTTTTAAAATCAACTTTATATGGCTTCAACTATACTTCCTCAAAAAATATATAAATGCAATATAAATGAGAATCTCCTGGCTCCTACTATATTGTAGCTAATCATGTCAAACTAAAACGTAAACATCTACGCGTAGCGTTGTCATGATAGAGACCCAAACTAGGAATGATATGCAGTTCATAAGATTGAGCTGTAAAATCATATGAACCTGCAATTTAACTTTTGAATGTTGTACTGGGCATTTGTGATTTATCATATGTATTAACTTTTAAAATCTAATAATACTAAAACTTTTCAAATTGTGTTCTTCTAATATGATAAAGTATAATCAAAATTATTCATGTGATCGCACATAGAATGCAATTGTGAAGTTGTGAAGGTGTAGCATGTTTGTATAACAAGCAGAAATTTTGTTTGGTCATTTACAAGTAGAAACTTTTAGAATATGGTTGATAAAGTTAAAAAAAGATAATTCTACATACAAGTTAAACAGTTGAAAAGCTTACGCAATGAAAAGCTTTAGGGTTTAGATGATAAACTTACAACACAATGAAAATCTTTAGGGAATATCATACAGGCACATGTAATTTAGTCGAGATTGTCATGATTGAGAGCAAAATATGAGATCTAATTTAGGTTTGTGAGATTCCAGCTAATTTGGATCCAATTTAGGGTCTGGATCAGTAAGGCCAATTTGAGTTGTAGGAATGTAAGATCCTAAAAAATGAATCAATGCATATAATCAATAAGAGACAGACAAAGATATCCAAAATCAGACTTAAACAAAAGATGCAGACCCATACCCTCTCTTAGGTTGAGATGTTGAGAGGATAAGTAGAGATTTAGTTATATCTTTAATCATCTCCTCAACAATAGGAACACCAAATTCTTTCATTGATTCCACTGAGCTGATAGAGTCGTCTAAGTCTTCTGTATGCAGGGTGACTTCACGAATCTTTCCATCAACCTTGTCCTAAAAGAAGAAAATCCTACCCAATAATGGTTTTTCCATAAAGATTGAAGGTTGAAATTCCAAATGATCAGAGAAAAAAGCTCATGTAGACTAAAAAAACAATAACATGCAACAAGGATGTGAAGGACAGTTTACATAAGTAATATATAAGGAACTTGTAGAAGAAAAGAATATGCAAAGCGAAGTGTAAGAATAGATAAGCAAAACACAAGATTATGATATTATAGGATTCTTTTGACTCGATCTCCCTCACTCATTCCTCAGGGAAGGTCAGCAAACCAATCACCAATAAAATGAACTGAACATCATATCTACAACAGCAATGTAGACCACATGTAAATTTTAAATCCCTTCCAGATAAGATATGTATATTAATCCAAACATTTAAGCATAAGAACATAAAGTTTCAAATAGGCACGTCAATGTTACCACTAGAAGCAAGGTTGACACGTCGTATGGTCAGATTTTATGTCATGCCACAGAATCAGGAAATTCACACATTCATCTAATTGATATCCTCCAAATAAAAAATAACTTCAACATACAAATCTTCTACTCGACAGCAGATATCTCTACAGCAAACATTATTATACAGGTGCCTCCTGGACAGGGCTGGTTAGGGTGTGGAAGGCTCAAGCAAACGAATGCTTACATACATATAAAAATTCAACTAACAGCAAAAGCCAAATGCTAGGCAAACTGACGTTGCTGTAACAGGGAACAAGATTTAGTAACCTCTGTGTTCAAGCCAGGTTACAGCAAATAAGCAATCAAAGTTACACAGCAACCTCATCAAAATGATACGGAACAAATGTATAATGCAAAGAAAAGGCTTCAGCAAAGTTTCCGTAGTTAGGTGAAATGAATGTTAAAAAGGGAAGCTAAAGACCTTTGCACCCCTGCTATTTCTAAAAGATGACAATTAGGTCGAAAGAAGAAAATCCTAAAGCAGCAAGGAGCACCACCTGGAGTGAGTCCGATATAATTAACGTTTGATTGAAATAGGACGGCAACGCCCACCAATCATTGATTTGCAAGACTTGGATCGCAACAGGCAGATCCATGTTTTCATACCAAAGAAGATCCAGAGCACGGCTTGGAAGCGATGGACTAAAGGAACAAATCTATAGCTACCTTGACGTCAAGAAGGTAGGGCATCGACGCATGGGCATGCTTCTGGACGAAGAAGAATCCCATTGAGGGCTCGTTGGCTAAGAACTTGATCATCTCGTCCACCCCTTCCTTTACTTCATCGCTCGACAGGAAAAAAAGGGCGAAATCAATAAGGTGAAAGAGAGACGAAAAAAAAGAGGTGAGAGGAGGGGGAGGATTACCGTTCATGAAGAAGCCGTCTAGCCCATGATGCATCTTGCCGCTGCCGCCGCCGCTGCCGCCGCCGGGAGGGAACAGGCGCTCATCGCGAGGATCGAAGGCAGAAATAGGAGGAAAGAGGGACAATTACCTACCCAATCCAACAAAATGGAATAAATCTAAATGGTTCATCTTCCTTGTTTTATTATTATTATTTAATATAAATATTTAAAATTTAATTATTATTAACATTTTGTGGTATTTATTAATCTTTCTCTAAAAAGCTTATTTTGATTAAAAAAAGATAAATCACAATATGATTTATATTAATGGAGCATTTAGTCCCCACGAGAGGGTCTTGTGACTAGCGCAGCAGTAGAATTGTACAATAGAGCAAGAGTCAATCCCTGAGGATTGCAAGTCTTTTTGGGGTGTCTGTCCTCCTACTGCGTTAGCCCTTAGTTGGGCACAAAGTATTCCTCGTAATTTACCTCCTCTGTGTTGACTGTAGGACTGGTTGGCGGGGGCGTTGAGGGCGAGCGAATCACCTTTTGCACAATATAATAAAACATTTAGTAATTTTTAGATGAGATTTCTATCGACCATTAAGGGTATATTAAGAAAATACTCATGACTTAGTAGCTAAATCCGATGATACGATTGTGTCATCCCTCTAAAATAAGTTCAACAACAAAAATATACTTCATGCGTGCAAGAAGGTAAACTTTTGATCCACACTCACACTTAACTTAGAACCGCTTGCTTAAGTTTTTTTTCTCTAAAATTCAAAGCCCAATTTTATCTTAACAGATGATTGAATTACATTAATTTGTAAAATATTATCCCATTTTACCACTACATTTGTGTCCTTAAGGGCATAGTTTTATTCATCTTTATGCAAGTTGATTTGAACTCGTGCCCTAATCAACTTTTTTTAAAATAAAAAATCAAATGCGTTATAGTATTTCTTAAATTTAAAATGTATTTGCTATCAATTGATTTGCTAAAATGCCCTAAAACCTCATTTTTCCATTCCACCTCTAAAGATATTAAATGGGATTAACTCACATAATTTTGCTTTGCTTAGTTTGTCATTTTACCTTTTCTAATTCATATATGGACTGAAATAGCTTACGTATTATTATTATTTTTTTACAATGGAAATGTGTAAATTTAACCAAATTAATTTTGGAAATAGGAAGTCTTTCTTCTTAATTTATTTATGGATAAATTCATAACATAATTTATATACATTCAAAAATTAAAATTGATCTATACCACACCTATAGGGGCTACGGTGCACTGTTTAGCGTTTGCTCCAAAGTGATATCATATCTCTTGTAAGATTTTGTTTTATTTTTATTATCTTAAAAACAACTTTATTTTTTCTAAAAAAAATATTTTTCAGTTTAAAAATATCTCTTATTGTTTTTTTTTTATAAATCAAGTGTCTGAGTAGACGTCTCCTCTTATTCACTTATCAAATAAACTTAATGTGAGTACTTTACCATCACCAAACCTATGAGGATAAAAAAAAAAAAAAAAACACTCTTATTGTATTAATTATAGTAAGTACTGCAAATTAAAATAACTTTAATCAAAGTTATTATGATATAAAAAAATACACTGATTTAATTAAAATTACTGCATATAAGATCACGCGTATATCCAAATTTTCCTTCACGGTCAAAATTTCTTAAACCTAATCCAACACTCCGATTTACCTAAAATCACTTTACAATTTTAACTAAATTAAAAAAAAAAAACAGCATGAGAGTCCTTCATTAAATTGTGGTTAAAACTGTTAAAACATACGACAGCTCTAAAATAAAAACATTTTTCAAAATAAAAAATACAATGTCCTTTTAACTATAACAGATTACTGTTTTGATTTTTGAGAGTAGCAATTTTTAAATATGCTTTTAAAATGTCAACAAACTTCGGAAGGTCTGTAAATAAAATACATAGAATAACTTACAAAATATAATTATAGTCTTCAAACTAGACGTGCTTGGCATATTACTGGAAGAGTGATGCAGCAAGACAACCAACCAGCATTACAGCGAGAAAGGGAAACGAAGCAAACCAAAAATCCAGAACAGACTAATTTATCCCTCGCCGTTAAACTCCAGAGCATCTAAAAGCACTTCCGATGAACAATAGCAGGACCAGATTCTTCATACTCTGCCTTCGAAATCCACATCTGCGACAAAGAACAAATGCTGGCTATCATTTGGTTGAAGATGATGATGTGTAAAAAGGTGCAATTAGTTGGCTAGAGCTTACCTGCTGGAATGTACTCAGCGAGGCTAAGATAGAACCGCCAATCCAGACACTGTACTTCCTCTCGGGTGGAGCCACAACCTTTATTTTCATGCTGCTCGGGGCCAATGCAGTGATCTCCTTGCTCATTCGATCGGCAATGCCAAGGAACATAGTTGAACCGCCACTAAGAACAATGTTCCCATACAAATCTCGACGTATATCGACATCACACTTCATGATGGACTGGTACGTTGTCTCGTGGATACCTGGGGATTCCATTCCAATGAGAGAAGGCTGGAAGAGCACCTCAGGGCAGCGGAATCGTTCTGCCCCAATGGTGATGACCTGCCCATCGGGTAGCTCGTAGGTCTTCTCGACTGCTGAACTTGTCTTGGAAGCCTCTAGTTCTTGCTCATAGTCAAGTGCCACATAGGCAAGCTTCTCCTTGATGTCACGGACAATTTCTCGCTCAGCACTAGTTGTGAAGGAGTATCCACGTTCAGTAAGAATTTTCATGAGGGAATCTGTCAGGTCTCTCCCGGCAAGGTCAAGACGAAGGATAGCATGTGGAAGTGCATAACCTTCGTAGATTGGAACAGTATGACTAACCCCATCTCCAGAATCCAACACAATACCTGAGGAGAGAAAACATCAAAGTTTAAATAAACCTAAGATCTTGCCTCACAACATTGCTAAACAGACACAACGATACAAGTTTGTTGATATAGAAAAGTTTCACAATAACAGCACTGTTGCAGTAAGGATTTTTACAATTTTGCATTTTTGGAAATAAAACAAAAAAAAACACGAGAGAGTTAGGAAGACATAGGAAAATAACAAAATAATAAGGAAAATGTTTCGACCGAGTGGTAAAAGTATGACTGCTTGGATAGCTAAAATTTTCCTGTAAACATATATCAATGGCAAAGAATATGGAAATAGAAATTAGCTAAGGTTTGATTATCAAAAATGCACTATGACATTTCATAAAATATTTAGCCAAAATTATTAGGATCCTATCATATATTTGAATAACTGTATCCAATACAATTGTGTAGGGTTTGGTGTTGCCTCCTTGTTTTTTTAGTAACACGAGCAATTTATGTTAAATAAATGCAAGTAAATGAACAACATACAATGCAAAAGAAATCAGTACTGTATCCTGTAGAGAGCTTATGTGAAAAATTACCTGTAGTTCGTCCGCTGGCATAGAGAGAGAGGACAGCTTGGATAGCAACATACATCGCTGGGACATCAAAAGTTTCAAACATGATTTGCGTCATTTTCTCCCTGTTCGCTTTAGGATTCAAAGGGGCTTCTGTGAGAAGAATTGGATGTTCTTCTGGTGCAACACGAAGCTCATTGTAAAAGGTATGATGCCAGATCTTCTCCATGTCATCCCAGTTACTAACAATTCCATGTTCAATAGGGTACTTCAAAGTCAGAATACCTCGTTTTGATTGGGCCTCATCTCCTACATAAGCATCTTTCTGTCCCATCCCAACCATCACACCAGTGTGTCGAGGTCGTCCAACAATACTAGGAAAAACAGCCCTCGGAGCATCATCGCCAGCAAACCCAGCCTATTGCAATGAAGATAATGAATTCCATTCTAGAAATAAAATGCCAACTGAATAAAAAAATGATCGGATGAAAATATCCCTAACCTTCACCATTCCCGTTCCATTATCACAGACAAGAGGTTGAATGTCATCGTCAGCCATTGTTTAATTGAACCTGTATATGTTATGAAGAAACTAAAACCTTATCAAACGGAAATCAGGCAGAGCTACTTGAAAAAAAAAAGGGAATCACAACACAAAGAAAGATTAATTTAAAATGCACAAATAGGACAGACAATACAAGGTAGTCATGCAATATTACCCATTGAAACAAATATATATAAGGCAAAAGAATCTGCAAACTTACATTTTAACTACTTTAGGTGCATATTGAAATCACAACAGGAAACTAGAGCATCTAATATTCAATAATAGGAAAGAACTTTAGGACTCATAGCAGGGGAAAACTAAGAATGTATGGCTAGATATCTTAAATAACTACCATATTGTGGAACTTCAGCTTTAATTCATTGTTCTGTAAACAAAATGCAAATAACTTGATTACATTCTTACACCAAATCATATTAAATCCAGAAGGTCATTTCTAAAAAACGACCCCGTTTGTTCCATATATTCAAAGCTAAAAGATTTTTTTTTTTATGTTGTCTCCTCACGATCCATATGCTACCCCGTGCTAATCTGTTACAGAGCCTACTGTATTAAGAGAACTATGCATGTGAGGATCTTAGACAAGTTTGGGCAAGATCACAAATATACTATCCAATGAAAATATAGATCAAACAAAAACTTTGTGCAGCACCGAGTAGAATGAATCAACGAAGCACACACACAAAAATGATAGTGAACAAAATAGCGCATACAGAAAACCAAAAGAGAACAATCATCAGGTAAATGACAAGAATCCTCCTTTCACTGTTAACTAAACTAGATCCAGAAAGTTAATATATATCAGTATTTTCTACTATTACCAGTCAATATAGCGAATTCAGCATCTGCAAACCCATCATATATCAATAAAAGTTAATCAAAAAGGTATTTCCACAAAAATTACTGCTTCTAATACATCTCTTCTTGATCCAGCCATCACAAGTTTGTGCAGACGCTAGGGAGTTTACAGAAACCAAAGAAAGAAACCCTAGACAAGTATGAAAGAAATATTTTATCCCAAAACATCAACCGATCACAAAAATCAGAAACTGTATTTTCAAGCAAAGCATCCATGTAGAAAAAACACGATCGAGAAAATACCAGAGAGAGTAAATAAGAGGTTTTTACCTATCGCAGAAATCGAAGTAGGTGGAAGAACGTAGCAGAACGATCGCAGCAGAACAAGGGAAGAGAGTAGGAATATGACGAAGGAATGTGGAAAGAAACGGCAGGTTTCAGCTATTTATTTTTTCAAAAAAAAACGTTTTTTATTTTTATTTTTGGAGGAAAAAAAAGAACAAACAAATAGAAAGTCACGAGGCCGGGTAAAATCGAGGTTTAGATTGCCTGTCTCATTTAATGTACAAAACAGGGGACAAGCGCCGTAGCATGTGGGCCGACGAGAATATCAGCCAATGAAAACCATAACTTCCATCTTTTCTGTTCGAACAGTAATGCTCAGTCAATTAAAGGGCAAAAATTAAAGAGCCCAGCTTTTAAATCTTCCGAGGGATCCGCTCCGATCGACGTTGCAAATCGCAACCAATCGCCAACCTTCACGTCAGGAACAAGTGGGTCCAAAAGCAAAGGGTCCAATAGCGGTAACCTAAAAGATGACTGGAATCCACGTGTTGATTAGTAGATTCAAGGTGGAGAATTGCAATTTTTCGTTATCGTATCGATTACTTTATGCGAGATGGCTGGCAGGGACGGCAAAAGAGGAAAGCGGTCCACTTTGGATGCGTGTTAGACTTGAGTTTTTTTTTTAAAAAAAATATATGATGTGTTAATTTTTAAGTATATTACATATAATTGAATGTATATTAATTAAAAATAAATAAAATTTTAAAAAATATTATACTTTAGCCAATCCAAAATTAAATGATATTAGTTCTTTCCTAGCCCTAGCAAACAAAGACTTCGCCACTCATATGATGGTTGGAAGAAAAAAAGAAGAGGAGAAAGCATTTAGTGCCTTACTAAATATAATACCAATTGAAAACTACTATTAACGTTTTCTTCATAATTTTCTTAATCATAATTAAATATACCCATTTATAAAGGTGGGAAATGAAGGGGTTAATTTTCTTTATGCGCCACTATTATAGAAAAAAAATTAATTTAGTTAATTTTTAAAGGATACATAAGGATTATGTGGTCATTATAATATCCAAATTTTTCTGAATTTGATTGATATTCAAATGCTTATTAAAAAAATTAGAATTAAAATATTGCCTTAAAGTTGATATATCTATTTTGTTTTTGTATTAATTTTTAGGACACTTTAAATATTATTGTATTCAAACTGATTTTCGATTTTTTGACGTTTGAAATCGCATGGAAAGTAGAATGTTCCAGACACTGCGAGCCTCCTCCCACAGCTCAAATGGTTTGTACGTTTGAAATCGCATAGAAAAGCAGAAAGTTCCTCGCATACGAACTCAAATCCATTAGCGGCTTGGATTAAGATCTGTAACGGATCCGACGGATGAGAGTTGACCTCCATAGAAAGTCCATGCAATAAATCCATTCACTATTTAAGGAAGTCATGTGGCAATGTGTGTGTGAGAGTGAGAGAGAGAGAGAGAGAAAGAGGAGGGAAATTTGAAGCGCTAAGAAGGATCGACGGCGATCTCAAGTTCTGCTCCTCCTATAGCGATCGCCTTCCAGATCGACTCATTCATCGCCTCCGACTGTAAGATCGCCCTACAGATTCACTTCTCCTCACCAGGTATGCATTCGTCTTCTTCACTTTCTTAACGATTTCTGTCAGATCCAAGTGGATCTCACGAAATTCAAATCCTCATTGGTACATCGATGGAGAAGAGAGAGGAGGAGGAGGAGGAGTACGAGGATAAACAATGGGGATGGAACATGTGTGCATCCGCACGCGACGAGAAACTCGATGAGGCGTGGAAGGTTCACGATTCACGGTAGCCGGGTAAGAACATCCATCAACTTTGGCAGTTTCATATTTATCATCTGATGATTACATGCTCTCGCTTCCATTGGGCATAAGTTCCTCGTATCAATTGTATATCGTCACTTTTGTGCTTCGATCCGAGTTATTCGCTGTCTTAAAGTGGGAATTTCGGAATTGTCTTCCCTTGGATCAATTAGTTTGAGCCTAATTGGCGATACTCGCTAATTACAGAATTAGATAACTCATTTTACATTTTACAAGCTTCCATTCGAAGTTCAAAAATTTTCAAAATACATGTCATATTTTATTTTATTTTTATTAAACAAATCGTACTCAATTAATTTCAAAAATACTCTTCTCTCAAAAGGTTAAAAAATATCATTTTTATTGATTTTTAAAAAATAAAACTAAGTGACGTTGATTTTTGAACATCGATACTATTATGATATTAATTTTAAAGATCAATAATACCAGAGTCAATATCATTATAGTTTTAAATTTTTAAATATCTTAAGAGATTTAAAAGTAGGATTCTACTTTTTTACATTCTTAAAATCTCTTTCTTCTACTTCATATTATAATTTCAAAATTTTAATTTTTATAGATCTATCAATTAATTTCAATCAAAATTCAGTGATGATTTTAATTAATTTTAATTGAACTCAATTCAAGTCTAGAAGACTTTTATAGTGATCCTGTGTTCTAAAATTTCAATTTCAAGGCCTTTTTAGCTATGTACAATAAGGTTTTTAAAATTTAACCTCTATGTCATTTGACATGTATTCATAATTTCATATAGAAACTTCGGAATCAAAGTTATATATCATATTTATTTTTTTTATACTTTTCTATTTCACTCTATATTTAGGTTTTATAATTTCAAATCCTCTATTAATTTTAGCTAAAACATATCAATCATCTTAATCAATTCCGATTGAATGCAATTTAAATTTGATATATTTTTATGATATTCTTGGGTCTCATTGTGGGCAAAAGTTTAATTTTAAAAGCATTTTAATTGTAAGCCGTTTGTTGTCAAAAATAAAAATTATTAATGTCCTATTTGAATACAATTATGACTATGTAAGTAAGATATTTTTAAAGTTAAGTACCATAAAAAATAATATTTTTTGACAAAGGGAAGTATTTGTGGAATTAAATGTACCTTTTAATCGTAAGCAACGTGTATGGTACGTCTTTTGAAAGTTTTTGAACTTTTTGGGGATGCATATCTGGTAAAATGTCGATTTATCAATTTCTCTCTCCTTCCTACGTCTCTTTCCAGTAAAGTCACATTTCTTGTTTAAATCTATCATAAAATTATTGGCTTCATTAAATTTTTATTGATAAATCTAGCTATTAGCTACTTAATGTTCGGATCGCAAGTGTCTAATATTTAATCTTGCCTTTCCCAAGCCACACACTTAGAAAACTAAATTAGTGCCTTTTTTTAGATGTAAAATAATAAAAATACACAAAAGAAATTTAGTATAGTCTAATGTCAAATATAAACTACATTCACGCATAAAATTCAAGTAAATGATATAAAACTGAAGCTACAACGAAAATGCAATAAATGGATGTTCTTGTGTAAAATCTCTTTTTCATTATCCTTTAACTCTGTTTTTTAATGCCATATATACAATACAATGTCTTTTCCGTGCAGGAGCTCAGCGGCGTTGCCGCTGTTGAATTAAATTTCAGCCGAGATTCGATTAGAATTAAAGTTTGATAAAATTGTGATTAGATTCCAATCAAAATCCAATTGAATTATGGCCATCAACGATCGTGGTGTCAGTGGATATAATCACTCCAAATTCAGGCTGCAATCTAATTGAAATTTGATAGTGGTCCAGCTGAACTCAAAGTTCGGCTATGATCCGGTTGGACTTCGGCTGCGGTTTGGCTGGATTTCGACTACAGTCGAATCGTGATTGGATTCTGATGTCCAAATTGGAGTTAAAATCCGGCTCAATCGTAGTCGAATTTTGATCGGATCTCAGCTAAAATTTAGCTCGATCGCTATCATTGGCAGCTACAATTCGATCGGATTCCAATTGCAATCCGGTTGGAGACAATATCTCCAACAGATTCAAGGGCTAGTCTATAATACTTATTGCTCTAATATGCACGATGAAAATACTGTACATTCTCATTTACTTAACAATCATATAGATTGAACAGTGAAGAATACGTTGCGCACATAAGCATTACACACTATATTAGAACTATATATATATATATATGACAAAATGGTTTATGAAAGTTTGGCTTTCATAAGGAAAATGTGTTAAAAAAATGAAACTCTTCTAAATCTCTCACAATTTTTAAATGCACCTAAGTTCTAATATATTTCTTAAGGTCCGAAATATTTCACCTGCCGCCACTAAACTACATAAAAGAGGCCGATTGGCGTTGAAGGAATCTTAATTTGTTGTATTCTTAACGATGAAACGTAACGTGGAACTATCATATTAGTGATTCTCCATCGCTGTCTCTACATATGGAAAGAGTAAATCAGGATGTCAAATGACCAACACAGAAATGTGAAGTCATTAGTAGCCTGATAGTAAAATTTAAAAATTAATCTTTTGTCCTTTCAAATCTTAACACGGCTGTGTTGATCATCTGAATTAGCCCTAATAAAGGCTTAACCTTGGTAGATAATCATTTTCTTAAGTGTGGTAGCCTGGTTAACACAGTTTATTGTGCAAAGTACTAGAGCGCCAAATTGCAACCTGCCGGGTTATTTTAACATTTCCAATTGATTGTAATTTTAACATCATTTTTTTATATATAAATGCACTGTCACCACTACAAACTGATGAATTTCACAATGTTTTAGGCTTGTTTAGTATTTCTAAATTATTATTTTAAAAAAAGTAGATTATCAATATAAAATAATTTATTTTTAAAACTTTTATCAGTACGTGATAGTTATCCTCCACTTC
>JBAMHZ010175330.1:0-27737 GCA_037177395.1 Alpinia galanga | reverse complement strand
AGGTGATCAAACAAAGCCACCATTAGATTGCGTTTAATTATTGGTGGACCTACTCACCCAATATAATCATTTATATTTGTCCATGTCATGACCTTTCAACTATTAATTGTTGTGGAGAGGTTGACGTGGACTTCTTTTCCTAGTTTTAGGTGGATAAAACTAACAAGGAAAAATCTTTATGGTTTCATATTTTGCTTACAAAATGCTCACGTTGAATTTCATTTTCATATAAAAGACATTATGGTGATGTATTTGCTATACTCAAATTTTTGAATACTAAGTAATTTTCTATTTTACAGCTTACTGAACAAATTCACAGTGCATTTGCTCTATTCTACCTACTTTAGGAAGGAGATGCCAAAACGTGTTAATGGAGCTTCACACTAGGAGAAGAGAAGAAGCAAACTATCTTGCACTTGGGCCACTCAACTCGGTTGCAAAACTGGTGATTTCTGATGTGCCGGTTCGACTACCATCAGTAACTTCAGTGGAAGAACTCATGCTGAGTTCAGGCTCTTCGTGAGCAAGCTCCAGTTGTAGGCTCTCCTTCAACAGCATCAACACCACAGTCATGGTTGGCCTCTCATTGGCATCCATGGAAGTGCAATGCAATGCTAAATCAATGATCTTTTTGACAGAATATATGTCGTATTGACGTTTCAATCTCAAATCAACAATATCAGCCACATTCCCTCGATCAAGCCGCTGCTTCACCCACTGAAGGATGTGACCTGTTTCGGGAAACTTCAGCACGGCCGGAAGACCTGTGACTAGCTCCAGCAGAACAATTCCGAAACCATAGACGTCGCTCTTCTCATTAAAACGGAATGTGTTGTGATATCTGAGAGAAACTGTTAGTTCAGTGACATGCTCATTGAACTTTAAATATGCATTGCTTGCATGTATACTAGTGCAGCTCTAGTTTCTTTAGTGCAACCTTATTAAACCTGAGCCAAGATTGAGAAACTAACATACTCGGGATCGACATATCCTGGAGTTCCAGCAACAGCATGGGTAGATATGTGAGTTTGGGCATCGCTCAGGAAAGGCTTGGATAGCCCAAAATCTGCAATTTTTGCCTCCAAGTTTTCAGACAAGAGGATGTTGCTAGTCTTCACGTCTCGATGGACTATTGGCGGTTTACACGACTTGTGTAGATACTCTAATCCTGCTAAAACAATAGTTGATAATTATATTCTATACTTGTGGGATAATAATATACAGTGGTTGCTACTGTGTGAAACCTTGTGCTGCATCAATTGCAATACGAAGTCTTTCTCTCCAACTCAGATTTTTTTCACTGGATGCTGTTTCTGCAAGAAATATAGTGAAAAGACTGATAATGCAACAAAAAGCTATGGAAGATTACGTTACCAGTAACATGCAAGTTAAGTAAACAAGTTCAAAAATAAAATCTGTTCGTATAACACTGCAGTATGAATATTTCGCTCGATTTTGATGACAGAATGGATTGTGTTTGTGGAGAGCAACTCTCAGCATTGAATGATTGAAACTAACTTTTGGGGTTTTTTATTTTGATACCATGGTCGGTATTTTGAATGGCATATACATTTACTGTTAAAAATGAAATGCATGCAAGTGACTGAGTGAGCCTCTAAAAAGCATAAGTTCATAACCAATAGTAAAAAGAAAATGTTACTACATGAAAAGTACCTGAGAGATGACCTCTGAGACTTCCTTGAGCTGCATATTCAAAGACAAGTCCTAGGGAATACCCTTCATTACAGTAACCAATCAAGGACACCAAGTTTCTATGGTGCACCCTTGATAAGAGTTGGGCCTAACAAAATTCAAAGAGAAGCCACAAGTACTAGAAAACAATAACTTACTAATTTCTACTGTTGTTAGAGGTAGATTATGAGTTGCCTACCTCGACCTGAAACTCCTTGATGGCATGGGAATATGAAGACAGTTCCTCATTCTTCAGCTCTTCAGTAACACCTTCATCAACTGCAAGCAACCGCTTCTGCATCTTCACTGCAACTTCAGTGCCATCGGGCAAGCGACCATAGTAAACAGTGCCAAAGCCTCCTTTGCCGATTGCTCTCTCAAAATTGTTGGTGATCATCCTCAGATCTTGGTATGTGAAACGAGCATTGTCGGTGTGGAAGGAACTACCTCCAATCTGCCTCCATTTTAGTTGTGGTTTGGCTGATAAACCACAAGGTCAGCATGAAATAGTCTAAAAAGCTAGGAAAATAATAATCTGAAAATAAAATGGTAAATGAAACTGTTAGGGGATCATCACGACGTATTCCCTCTATTGATTCATCTCGTGCAAGTTGTCTTCTCTTGGCACCTAGTCCGCATTGTTTGTCAGTATTGAGAAATCAGGTCCATTATGAAGTTATTGGGAGCCTCTTCCAGTTGTGTTAAGGCGACACTGAAATGATCGCCCGCGTGGGTTGCTTCTAGGCTATTGTTACTGAAGATTTACTTAGGTGTTTGGGATATACAAAATTATTTTGATAGACAAAAGTGTTTACACTGAGGTGAACTTGGCCATGTCAAAGATACTTGCTACACTATTCATGGATTCTCACTTGGTCATCCTTCTCACACCACTCATGTTGTACAAAGTACAAACTGATATGACTCCCACCGCTATGGTACCTTAGTTCGATTCATCGAGTTCCACTGCTTTAATTCATGCAAAAAAGTACTCTCGGTCTTGGCTCTTAAATTCCAAGTGGCTAGTGCATAGTCTCGACTTGCTAGCTTGTTCCAACCTCACTATAACTCTCAAAAGTTCCAGATTACCAAACACAAAAGCATTATAATTATCATTATTTTTTAGCATGTACACAACACAAGTATTATTATGCAGCAGTATGAATAGAGGGTTTGTAAATTTATAGAAAAGGGAACTTAAGAAGAAGAAGAAAAAAAAAATCTGAGAATAAGATGATAGTAGATCATTTTAGATAAAAAAAAATTTAATGAGTTGCTCCACACTCATAGTGCTACATGGCCAAGTGTGATATTCTCAGTATACTCATATAGTCATAGCAAGGCATGACAAAACCCATTGTGGCCAGACAAAGCAGGGATCACATATCATGTCAATTACCAGCAATTAAATTTATTAAAGATAAAATTTAAAAATGGTTAGAGTCGTAGTGATATATTTGGAAGCTTTTGAGTTTCTATTTTTTTTAATAAAGAAACACTTATTATGTTAAATGATGGGATGTACAAAGCAGTAGTTTAAACAAAACATAGTTATAACGGGTGAAAGATCAGCGTGAGTTAACTTACATGGTTGTCTTTTACCTCTTCTTCTCCTCCATAGGAAGAACGCAGAGAGTAGAATGAGTACTGCAACCACAGTAACAGCCATGGAAATCACAAGAACCTGAGTTCTATTGTTATGCTTGATACAATCACAGGCGCCTCCTGAGCTACATGGGTTGTTATCTAGTCTGATGTGGCAATTGTTTAATTATAAGAACAGTTATTATATTATATATTCATAAATTAGTTGACAAAATTCTTGGAAGATGGATTGTACCTCAGCTGCAGTAAGCCCTTTGCTTGTCTATGGCACAAGTCAGGTGGCATGGGACCATGAAGTTTGTTGTTTGATAAATCTCTGCATATGGAAAGATAACAAACACAGTTATCAGATGCTTTAGTCAAAACTACGCACTTGAGTTTCCCAAAGAGAAGGTATAAACACTTACAGAATTTGGAGTGCACTCAAGTTTGCAAGAAAATTAGGAATAGTTCCATTCAAGTAATTGTTTGATAGGTCCCTACAACAGAGAGAAAAAGTAATTTTCTTGTACATAGATAATTAATTTACAAGAAAACAAGGGATGAGGACTAGAGAAGGCATTTTTTGATAAACCCATGAGCAATTAAGGTATGTGCTTCTTTGAAATTCAGCTACTATACATGGGTATGAACGTTCAACCCTTCAGCCATGTATAGTGACTTGTACAATCATCTTAAAATATTGCAGACAAAAAATGCAAGCTCAAATGGAACGTGCAGCAGATGATAGTTGCAAACTAGTATTTATGGAGATGAAAAGGATCACACAAGGACACAGGGGCTTAATATAATGATGGCTTCAGATACAAGAAAGTTTTCAGTACTTACAAGAATTCGAGGGCTGTTAGATTTGCAATGGCGGTTGATATAGGACCTCTTAGTCCTTGAAGAGAAAGGTCTCTGCAAAAATTATTTCACAGTACAAAGAACCAAAATTATTCCTTCCTCATATGATATTGACCAAAGATTCTTTCTAGTTTCTGAGATGCGTACAAGGATTTAACCCTTAAGGATGTTGAGTTAGAAGAAGTGCAATTAACTATGCTCCAAGTCAAATTTGCAGGAACACATGGGTCACCTTGCCAATTGTAATAGTGAATGCCATACTGCCTCTTTATGGCCATCATAGCATCAACTGTTGTTTCATGAGTTCAGAGACGTTAGTAAAGCACAAATAGCATCAACTTTGTTTTTTTTTATCTAAGAACATGTCAGTGCTAAATGGAAAACAACTGAAGTATCTTAGGTGTAACCTAGCATTTGTTAGAGTCTTAGGTAGCATATTTTAAATAAATCAATGCATTAAGCCATGGAGCAAAGTTTGACCAGTAAACATGCCAGTTTCGTTTGATCCTAATATACCTGTTTATGGTACTGGTATACCCTGTAGATACCAGCCAGTGTAGCCACACACAAATTAAGAACATAACAATGCAAAAATATGCAATCACAATACGAGCAGCATGCGAGGTACCATTCCTTTGTCATATTGATCAGATTTAAAATTTAGCTTTTTATATCT
The DNA here is from genome assembly GCA_037177395.1 of Alpinia galanga. NCBI lineage: Eukaryota > Viridiplantae > Streptophyta > Magnoliopsida > Zingiberales > Zingiberaceae > Alpinia > Alpinia galanga. Next base: position 22,918 of record JBAMHZ010175330.1, on the reverse strand, counting down.
ATGCTTTGATTAAATGGAACAAAAAAAATTAACTGATCAATCTTAGATACATCATATGACTAAAGGAGGATGAATAATGCTTGAGCTGAAAAAAAAATCTTTTATCACATATCAGAGTTAAGTGAAGCAGAAATGCTAAGTAAGAAAATCAAGTAACCCATTTGTTCTATTTAATATCAGTTGACTCAATTCCTTTGCCAGCTGACTAAAACATAAATCATGAGAATGCTATCTGCTATTTGTTGTCTCCAATTGATTCATCGGTTATCCAGGCGACCGAAACCATTTCAGTCAACTCAATCCTTGCCAATTGACTACACCGAATAAAATTTTCTTCAAATGAACTTATTTTAAAATTCAAACAAGAATCCAAGCAATTGCCTAGTTAACTCAATCCCTAATAGTTGATTACCCAATTGACTCAGCTTTAGACAAAAACATCCAGCCTTAGTAAACTCCTTAGTTGGTTCAACACAACCTTTAGTCGATTGAATCATCAGCTATAACTCTGGAACACCTTGTTTCTTAGTGAAGTCTAGTAAAAACATATCTGAACCTTGATATAGATGTCATTTGACTCTTATAACTCACTTAAAGAGTTCACATATGAAGCTTCACTTCGCCTACAAAGCCATTGTTTGTTAGATCGTAAATCCCTCAAATGCACGGAGTCCTTGGCTTATTCTTTGCACTATCCTTTACTCTTTCACCTATATAGTTCACCTTTTCCATCTATCATTAAAGCTGCCACCTCAATGCTTTTCGTTCTACGGTTCCTTAGATACCTCATACCATTCTTCTTTAATCTCTAGCGAACCTTCAAAACAAATTGGCTTTCAAGTTCAGTGATCATAAATGTACTATGTGTTTGCAGCGTGACATGGTGATTAATGATGCAGATTTAACATAATTAAACTTTATAAAATTTCCAAAATATGGATATGCAAACCAAATAAATGTTGAGAAATTTCATGAACTTGAATTATAATTTAAATTTCCAATTAAAAGAATTTAGTTAGATTTGTTTTGCAGGCATATTTATATCAAATGAGGAACTTCAATTGAAATGGATGTTTGATCAAGTCAATATAAAGTGTTCACACCATCTCTTCCGTCAGTTGCAATACTTGAAAGGTTTATTTTGGAATAAACTTCCATGGCATTGATCAGTGGAGGACGTGTAGATCCCAGCATCCTTGTCAGATTTAAATAATAGGTGCTGGAGTCCATGCCAGCCTGATAGACCACACGAACATGTCTTTCAACCAAGTATTATGAAGTCATGTTGTAAGTAATGGGCTGAGTACCAGGTATTTCAACTTGAAATACTCTGCTGGCATTGGCCTTTGGCTTGCTCAGTTCAGAAAAGTGCAAGTAGATATAGAAGAAGGGAGGCGTTGAACCAGTGCTTCCAGTGTCAAAATCAAGTATCAGAGTGATATTATCTGGTGGCATCTTTGCTGTCTGCATTACTATTGATGGCACTGCATAAGGATCATCAGAATCAGCCAAGATTAACCCTGTAGTTGATATGACATATGGTTTTGGCATAAAGTCACAGTCGGATCTATATAGATTCATCATGCAAGTATCGTTACTGTCCGACATCCATTTGCGGTCATACATGTCATCCGGATGTCTGCCCAAATATTCAAACATAAATAGTTAATGACTAGAGCGATAAAATTGTCTCTATCTTGTACACAATATTTGAAAATAGTGGATATTAGAGCCTCGAGTAAAAAATGGATATTACCATATTTTGGTAAAGTTACTACCGTGTAACCATCAGATCAAATGACAACAATTTTACTATTATGCCAAAGCTTCCTTTCTATCATACTAGTAAATCATATCTGCTAAAACTAGCTATACAAGTGTAAGCTATGTGAATCCCAAAACTCCTAACAGTTTGGACTGACTACATGGATCTATCCTTAAATAACAATGTCCAAGCTATTTAAATCATGCTTATGTCTAATTATCTCAACTTGTCTGACAGTCAGTTTTGAACATTTCAATAATTCTGCATAGATCATGGTAACATATCTAAATCAAGTCGATGAAAAATAATTTGTCACCAGAAAACCCTTTTATATTCTTAGTAGGAGTGATGAAAGAAGAAACTTTAAGCTGCGTATGAGACAGTTTGTATGTTAAGTTCTAATCCACTCCCCTTTTTTAAAGCTTAAATTTTAATTTAGTCTTCTTTTTGCATATGGCTGTTTCAATTTATTCCTTTTGATGTGTCTGACCTAGCAATGCATTTCTCACTCATGATCCAAGAACAACTAAACCCATCTATGTTGTTCACGACAAACAACCTTTTCCAAAACTTAAAACAAGATATTATGAAAAAGCCACTTGTAATGATATTTTACAAGAGTAAATGAGGAAATGACTTTTGTCTTTCAGATTCTAACTTGTAATCCAGTTTTCATTACCTGACAGTTCGATCAGAACCCATGTCCAACCTTTCCCATAATAGCAAAGAAACTGTTGAATTCACGTCACGGTAGATTCCATTGCTAATTGGCCTCAACTCAAGAGCAGATATGAATGGGGTCCCATGGCCAGTTCTTAACAAACATATCAAGAAAGAATCAGAGGAGGCTAAGGTTATTATCTCTGCGATGTAAAGTTCATATGCATTAATGATTTTCATTGTTTTCCATAAACTAACACCCAGATAGAGATCAAATGTAAAGTCTCCATTGTCTGTCTGGGTACTCTTACTATCATAGTTGCCATACAAGAAGGAAGCTCGAATGAGATATTTATAACCCCGACTAACATTCTTTATGTTGTAGCAATTACGGGTACCATCAGGGAAGCTTCGCAGGTTACGAGCCTGAGTTGGCATATCTGGGAGATCAGTTCCAACTAATTCATGATTCGATCCAGTATCTATGAACTGTGCATCCGGTTGGTAAGTTAAATTCGTATCCTTGTCAGGGTATGCATCATCACCAGAAAACCCACAATCTATGCTCACAAAATCTGCACCAAAGGATATATCAGTGTGTTAATTCACGAGTTAAACAAAACTGGAGGGAGAACACCACGCTCATTTCATATGGATATAAATTGCAAGGTGAGAATTCAGTGACATGTTTGGCGAGGTGTAAAAAAAAAACTTAATGAAACAGCATATATTTGATTACTTATCTACCAAGAACTAAATTTTAGTTTGGGATTTCTACCACCGCACCCTTCAGACGGTTCTACATCCAAAAAATAAGGAAGAGTTTGGGTAGCAAGTACGTACCCGGCCGACCATCAACCAGAGCAGCTGCTGCCAATATACCTAGACAGAGGGAGTACCTCATCATCGCTCTTAAAAAAAAATCCAAACTTCCTCCGAGGAAATGCAACTCACAAGTCAAGCAGACCCTGAGGATCACTGTGGAGGTTCATAAGGAGAAAAAGAAAGAAAAATGACAGGCAAAAGAGCAATCTGGTCTGCTGCTGCTGCGTTATGTTCGTAACGCCATCGTCACATCGCACTACTGGATTATTGACTGTTTAGTAAGCATTAGCAATAGCATCAATGAGCAACGACTTCAGAGTTGACGACTCGGTCAATCATTGGAAAGCAAACCAGAGGATTTTTAAAAATAAAAATATAATAAATTAACAGTAATAATATTGTTCGGTCTCGATTTTAAAATTCCTACTGTTTCTTTATCGGATTGATATTTAACCTTATCCCTCAAATGAAGATTTGATTTTCGCTTAAGAGTTTATCTGTCAAATTATTTGTTTGAATTTATCATATTTGACTTCTGATTTGAACTCATCAGGATTTCCTATCGACTGTTTAGTCTATCTAACTCAGTTGTTCTTCATGTCAATTGTCTGATCTATCTGATTTAATTGGACTTCTGTCAAATTTTTAATCTCTCTGACTTATATGGACGTCCTTTTTGATGTCGAGCCCTCTTGATCTGTCAAGTCTTTTATATAGTATTTGGTCTATCTAACTCATTAAAACTTTCAATATAATGTCTAGTAATTTATTAGGACTTTTCTACGTACTTGTCCTATATTTTAGAATACAAATAAACTTAATTTTAAACTTCGATTTATACATCAAAATATAAAAAATAATGCTGTGAATACCAACAAAGATGAGGGCTTAAACTTGGCTAATCTTTTTTTTTTTGTTGAAGCTCTCTGAGGATAATCCGAATGAGTCCTTGTACAATGATATCAAAGGTACAATGCAAACAAGACGAAAGGATGCGAAGCGAAAGTTGAATTGATGATTGAGGAGGCAATGCATAAGGGCAAGAAAAGAAAAAGGGATAAAGAGAGATGAACACAAAGTGCTAAAAAAGATAGATAAGGCACACATTAAAAGTGAAAAGAACACGTGAACAAAATGTGTAGAAAAAAATTGTGTGAAAAAAGACAGAGTCAATTATTCAAATTATTCAAACGTTAAATATTTTTTTTTCTTCAAACTTGATATTTAAAAAAAAGAGTAAAATATAAGAGGTAAAATAAAATATTGGTACATGTTGGGACTTTGGACGGACATTGGTCGTTCCGGGACCCACGAACAGTGGCCCAAGCCCATTGGCTTTCGTCATCCGAAGCCTTCCTCGAGCCTTTCGATCGGGTCGAAGGGGAGAGGAAGAGCTATAGAAGGTTTCGAGGAGGGAAAGAGGGAAGAACTCTCGATCGGTTGGTGGAAGCGTCGAAGGGAAGAGGGAATAGGGAAATGGAAGCCTTGCGAAAGCTGGAAAGGGTGCAAAGCCTTCTGTCTTTGATGGAGGGACGAGGCATCTCCTCCGGTCACCCAGACGCTGATCGCTTCCTCGCCGATTTCATTTTCTTCTTGGTTGGTACCTCAACATTTGCCCTCCTCCCTCCTTTAGTTTCGACCCCTTCTTTTGTTTGCGTACTTTTTGGATGACAAACCCTGCGGTGTTGTTCTAAGGTTGGTGTTTTTTGAATCGCCTGGTTGACCTCTCGCTTTGGAACCAGGAGTTGGGAACGCATGATACCTTATTAGAAAAAAAAAAAAGACTTGCAATTGTATGAATGTTAGCTGAGGCTGTTTAGTGTGCTGTGCTTCAAGCACTTACCTATGGAGTGAAGAAAAACTGTTGATAGATTATGTTTTCCAGCCACTTGTCTCCTCCACATTTTTTTCTAAAAAAAAATAATTTAATTTTCCCAGTTATTTTGGCTCTCTATATTTTCTATCGTCGATGTTGTTTTTCTTATTTTGATAACTAGAATTGCAGAATATATTTACCGGAAGAAAACATCTTTCCTTTAATATGGTCAGTTTGACATCATAAAAAAAAGTTGCATTCTATTCTGGTGGGAATAACACGGCTGATAGAAATGACGAAGACAATATGCTCAAAGTTTTCTACCTTCTCAGTCATTCATGCAAATTGTAGTAGTATGTTATGGACATGATAAAGAGTTGAATGCAGGTAAAACCATGCGGAATGGTCACCATGGATGCGAAACTCAAAATAATTTCTGAGTTCTTACCAAAGGTTGCATTTGCTTCATTCAAAAATTCAGGCTTTTCATATATTCGTTATCCATTATCCTAAATGAGCTTCACCTTTTCCTTTCTGCAGATTTCACCCAAGATTCTTGATGAAGTTTTTCTCTTTGCTAATGAGGAAGGTATGAAAAGACAAATGTTGGGTGCATTCAGAAATTTAATGGGGGCTTTGTTGCTATTATTTTTCACCAAATCTGAATTTCTTAAAGTTTCTCCTTTTGTTTTGATTGGTTGCTTGGTTTTTTAGTGACTCCTGGTCAAACGCCAACTTTGATCAATATCCTTGGAATTATTTTGTTGTGTGTATGTGCTTAGGTTTTACTTATCAGTATACCAGATGTTAAGGTGTCCTTTTGATAAACTGAAGCATACTAATGTGTCAGATTATTACTGAATTTTTGTGTGATTTTTACTTATTAAATAGTGTGTTCTATTCAATAAGATTGAGATATGCCTTCTTTTAGCATTAACATTGTTATTTCAATTTTAAATGTCCATAACAAAAGGTGATATATGTGTGTTTAATAGTCTTTTGATGGTGCTTGAAATCCATTTATGATTGAGTTGACTTTGATCGTATCGACTGAGTCTTGAGGTTATTTGTTACATCACACAAACCTTGATGTTAAAACTTGTTATTTATACCAGTGTTTTTTGGAATCAAATGCCTAAATTAGAAGATTTAATTTGAGTACTTTTTGAGTTTATGAATACACTAAGAATGGCCTTTTACTGGAGGACACATTTAAATATTGTTGATGAATCTTTTTTAATTGCAAGAATTTCTCCATCATTTAATATTTGATTGTGCAGATTGCCAACGGATTGATACTGAACTTCCGTTGCAGTCTTCTCTTCAAAAAAGTTTGGATACCCAAGAATCAAAATTTGAAGAAACTCCTATGGTCGGGCTTGATGCAATGAAACGTGCCAATTCTACCCTAGAGGACTTTGTAAGGCATTTGTTTTTAAATTCCTTGATCTTCATCCTACTTTTTATTAGCTATGTTACTAGAATATTTCAATATCTACTTTATAACAAAATTAATATAGCCCACAAGGGATAATCTGCAAGCATTGCGAGTGATGTGGGAAACTATCAACATGAAGAAAAATATGTTACAAAATGAAAAAAAACAATCATGGAAAGATGATAACAAATGTTTGGCTTCTATATATTTGGAAGGTAAGGTAAAGGTTTTTGTTTCATTGTCTAGGAAATCCATTTCAGAGGAAAGGTCAGGAATCCTTTTCTGTATCTACTACTCATGATGGGGGATATAGGTTGTATTTGGTTTGAGAAAATTTTCAGTCTGCCAGTTTTTGTTCTCAGTTTCTAGAAAATAGTTAACAACAAAAATCTGAAAAATGATCAAATTGTAAATAGAAAATTAAAAATTGTGAGATAATTATTTTAGTTTCTTACAAAAATCATGAGGGATAATTTTATATAAGTTTTCACATTTTCCTGTGATCCATTTTGTAGAAAATGAAAAAACTGAAAATTTCCCTAAACCATACACAACCTTAATTTCTGAATACAATTACCTTCCTGAATACTCTTATTTGCCTCAAAAAAACACAAAAGAAAAATAAATCTCGAATCATGTAATTTTTAAAAAGAAAAACAAAAATTGCAGATTGTTGGAAATACTTACCTAGTTGAAAACACACATCTTATCAACTAAACTCCGTTAAGTAGTAAAACTACAACTAAAAGTTCTAATTAGAAAAAAAAGAGAGAATGAGTAGATAGTGGTAGATACACAGTTTGATGATGGCTAGACACACTTGTGAAACTTTTTTGTTTTAATAGACTATAAGTAGGTCTGCTAGGTTTTTGTCAACTTGAACTTGATACCGATGCAACAAAATTAGTTTGCATTGTCATTTGATACTTCAATCTTGCCAGTGCCAAACTTCATTCTCATCTCAAATTTGATCTAATTTCTGAGTAGAAGAGATGAACATAAAAGGCAAACTGAAACCAATGAAATAAACCACATGTTTTCGATTTATAGAGGCTCCTGAAGTTTGTTGACTAGATACATTGATTATTGTGTTTGTGAAAATATACTCGCCATGCATGTCTTTGATGAGTTTAATCGAGTTTTTAGTGCGCTTCCTGATTCATTGATGCTGGCTGTAAAATTTAAGCTATTGGTTTGCCTTTCAAACTATTATCATGAAAGAGGCATTTGAAACTTAATCGCGAAAAAGGTTGCCTTGGAAGTTGACCCAAGTCACTGAGATGTAGTTGAGACTCATGGCTTTCTGTTTGCATATCGCCATTCTGAAATTCTTGGGCAACAATACAAATTATCTGGTTTAAATATTCTTTTGATGGCTCATTTGAAATCTCTAAAATATCAGAGAAGTTGTGTAAGAATAGTTTTAAAGATAAACTTACTAATTGATTAGTCAATCCTTGCCCTGGTCTCTATAACATGACTTGCAATCCTACCTTAGTCACTAGGAACAGTAATGTTAAGGACAAATTCTGTTACAACCTAAATTATGAACACATATCAGTGTATCAATATCATCATCATAGAAATTGCACCTTGTTGGATTCACTGCTGTTTTTGAATTAAACTAACACTGCTATCATTCCTATTCTTGTTGAGAGTTGAAATATTCATAGCCATCCCATGGTTCATGGCATTCTAAATATTGCATTATAAAATTACAGTGCAGGTCTTATTTCATGTTTCATGGACTAGATGGTAACAATCCAAAGGAGATATTCAAGTACTTACCATTTCTTTCTTTCACAGAGAGCTACATATATCAGGTATGCTGACAATCACATTAAATAAGTATGCATTAATTATTTGGAAGGATGAACTAGATTGCACTTTTTGTCTATCACTTTACAGCTAGACACATTGAATGAGAAGGCATTGCATTTACCATCCAAGGTAATTTCATCAGGAACAGAGTTCATAGCATCACTGATCTTTCTAAAGATTGTCAACAAGAACATCAAACTTGTTTTCATTGGAGGTGTCATAGAGTAGTTCATAACTTCAACTCCTTCTAGCATCAGATTTAATAAATGCTTCACTGTGAAGGTTAAAGGTTGTACACTAGGATACAGTTTGAGCAACTTTTGCAGAGGCGATCCTTTTGACTCTCTTGTTAGTGTTTTGCAGTTTCACGGGCTTCTAACTGAGAGGTTCAGTACCTTCTATCATGCAGCTTTTGTTGCAAGAGTTTATATTACTAGTGACAAAATTCTCTTTCAATTTTCTTATAGGATAAGAAAAGAGCTTAATTCAGGTCTTGAGTACTGGTCACTTGAAAGAAAACTTTGTCATGCTTTGTCAAGAAAAAAGAAGGTTCATCAATGGCGTTTATTTTTTTTGTCTATTTTTGTATGCTATGTTCTGTCCATCAAATGCAGTTCAGAGGGTGATCACAGAAAGGAAATAGTATGAGTGGTACCAAAAAAGGCAAAGAAACTAAGAATGGAAGAGATAAATATCATTTAAATATTATATATATATTTTTTGAATTTGGAATCATTGTTTATTTGTTTGAGCAATGTTACTCATTGTTGTATCTAGTATCTTCTTTATCTGCTAGGATTAATGAAGCATAGCCACTATAGAAGACTGGAATCTATTACTTATTGAACATATCATACTATGATTTGTCAGGATATTGTATGAATCCATTGTTTGCATGTTATACTTATGGAAAACTAGAATAATTTGTTAGGGAGTGATGACTATAATAGGAAGCATTTTGGATTCACCCACCAATGACACTTTTTCTGCTTGAGCATAATAGCTATACATCAAACCACAGGGAGGTAGAACTATTGTGGCTGTTATTAAAAAAGACAAATAATTCTATTTCTTCAAGATCAAGAATCCATGAATCTATTAATAAATGTAAGCCTAAGTCCATAATAGACTATAAAACATATATTCATAATACTTTTATCTCTGACCATTTTCATTTTTCCATTTTCAGTTTTGACCTTTTGTATTTAGTCCTCTTTCTCCTCTTGCTTTCCGTACTTCATTGTCTTTTCTTGTGCCCTACTTCTCTACCATATTTGGTTTTTTCATTTTCAGTTTTGCCTTTTTATATTTAGTTCTCTTTCTCCTGTTGTTTTCACTAGTTCTTCTCTTTATTGCCTTTTCTTGTGCCCTACTGACTCTGTTAAAAGGGTTGTAGTAGTCTTTCTTTATCTCTTTTTCATACAACCTTCTCTGTTCATTTAGCTGAGCATACCTGAACAGTCTCATTCCCTTTATAATCACCATACAAAATTTTACAGACCAAACCTTGTAAATTGTCAATTTGATAATTTCTTAGGCAGGAATATGAATCCTCATAATTATCTCAAAGCATGAACACTTTAAAGATGAGTATGCCATTCCTTGAAATAACAGCATAATACAACAAAGTTTGTTATGACAAAGGAATTGGCATCGGTTACAAAAATCAATTTACTTCCATGCTTGTAGTTATAATGAGAAGGCTGGATGTATCTTGCTTTATTGCTAATGGTAGAGTTACCTTTTTTGTTATCTTAGACTATGCAATTATAACTTGTAAAAATTTAAGAAACTTGAATCGTGCTTGAGATTATAGCTTGAACAAAATTATAATTTGAATGACATCTGTTTGCCTCTTTTTTGTTTGAGTATTCACCAACATCAACCTGACATGTAATGCCTAATATTTTTTTTTTCTGCCAGATACTAGTTGGAGATGTTCTGAAAGCCATACATCTAAAATCATTTGATTACAGAGTTCTAAATCTGTTACTGTGCCAAATGAGAGGTGGACAGGTATTCATTATCACAAGCCTACATCTGGTGACATAATTAATCTTGTTGTTTCGTGTCCGTCATTTTCAACCACACAAAAGGTATACACTCAGCATTTTTAAAGAGAGGATAAAACTCTACCTCTTAATTAACATTTTCCAGATGAGGATTCTTAAAAATATTCTTTAACATCAAGAGGTCTCCCATCTAAGCACCTTAGCATTTTGAATTGGATTGAACTTTTTAACATGGTAATACTGCCTTACAATAATTTGAGTTGTTTAAGTTTGAAGCTAGCCTATCTTACCATAGTTCAATAACTCGAATGGTGTTGTCTTTTGCTACAAATTCTGATTAGTTTGGTTGCTTTAGTTGTGAAATAAGTAGATAAGTGCTTTAACATATGATGGGTGTTGAACAGTCCATTACTATTATAATGTCTTCGCAGTGTTTCAAATTTCATTTGATAACTGTCGGTATTTGCAAATCATTTTGTTCCACTTACTGATCATCACACAAGAGGATCCAAAATCCTCGGTAAGTGAGGGATACTTCCTCCTGAATTTATCCTTCATCTGCATCTGCAAGTTTGTATGCCAATTCGTCCATCATTCGCGAGGACATCTGCTCTTTATGAGTTCCTTCACCATCCACGAATTCGTCCACTAGTTTGTCCATCATCTGCAAGTCATTTGTCATTTGTGAGTTCAGACACCATTTACGAGTTCGCCCATGGGTTCATCTGTCATTTCAAGTTTGTTCACAATCTGCGAGTTCATTCATCATCTATAAGTTCATCCACAAGCGAGCTATGAGCCCATCCTTCATCCATTCATCACAAGCTCATTGTTTGCCAAGTCGGGGATGTCCTAGCCCTAGCCCTTGTTTCATAGCCACAATCTCATTCTTCGCCTATTTTGTGCCCTTGTCGTGACTTACCCAACACCAGTGATACCTCCTTTTGGTAAGTAAACTTCCTCCCACTCCTTTTCTTCCTCCTCTTTCTCATCTTTTTCTTTACTCTCCTACTCGTCGAAGTGACCAGAACCATTTGCTGACATGACTGGGGACTAAACCTCCAGCTCAGAATGGGATTTCGGTCCTTGGTCTTAAAAAAATTTAAACTGAATATTTATTCGACATAAGATGCATTATTCTGAGGGCTATCAATCACCGTGGAAAATTTATGTGTTCAAATAGGTCAATTAACTATTCGTCAAGAACTCTGTTTTTTCCTTTATCCATATGAAGATTGATATGTGATTTTCTTGTTCATTCTTAAATAACATAGTTGTCTATCATTTTTAAGGTTAATGAGCTACATATGGAGTTTCTGTCAGTTTCAGAGTATTTGGTTGAGTTTGCAGATGACCTGTGAGTATATGCCGTCAATTGCCTCCACTATTAGCTTAAGCACATTGATTGATGATCGCTTATAGCTTATATTTTGTTAGGCCATTTTACCCTCATGGCCACATATCAAATTGATTGTGCACACTTGAGAAATGTACAAAACTGAACAATAGTTTAATATGATTTTCCAACACCTATGAAGGTGCAAGGAGCAGTTTTCTCATTTTCTCTCAATTTTGAATTGCCTGAGTATAGCTGCCAAATCCTGACAGATTTAAGAGAAGAATAATTTCTGTCTATTAACCTACCCAACTTAAAGGTCCATTAGCTCCTGCAATGGACGTGAAGAAAGCCCGCTTTGCCAAGTCTGTGGTGATGTTGAAAACCGTAGTGGTATATAAGAGAGTTTCCTCTAAACCTTAAGTCATAGGAAAATTGACTTTTTTAGTTTAACTAAAGTCCATGTCTCTGCCACGTACCTTACTGAACATTCCCTTGACTCATAAGCAGTTATTTAAACAACAAAGTGCATGTTTAGGAATATTGTAGGGTTAAGCATATACTTGTATTTTCTAGGTAGTTTCTAGCTGATATTTGCAATATGTAATAGGCAATATGCATATAAGATATCATGAGATTTGCCAAACTATCGATACCATTGCTGAGATGACTGAATAGTTTGCCCCAAGTCAGAGTCACATTTCCACTAAATTGGTTGTCATTCAGTTCACATACACATAATTCATTCTATTGTTATTTACGAATTACTGTTTGTTGATTCATTACTTCCTCTATTTGGCCCATTTTTACTAATAATTATTTGAAAAATGTAGGTATGACTATGAGGTGCGTCTATATTTATCAAATTACATTGGAGCATGTCAGGATCAGATAAATCAAACTCTTGTGAAGTTACAATTGGACAAACATTTCTTGTATATTTAGGATGATGTTATGGAGAACAGCTTCAATGTGCTGCGTATGTTTGTCTGGATATACGGAGCCTCAGCAGCACCATGTATGTTGGTGAGTTAGTATTCCTTTTAAATGCACTTCAGTGCCATATGCATATGCATCTTGTAATCTGGTAGACAGCAAGTCACGTGGCATTTTGAACGTAGGAAAAGTTGTCCTCATCAGAAAGTTCATAGGTAGATACTTTAATTTGACCGAACAGAGCATATGTTGGTTTCTTGGTTTGTTCTGAGGGTACATACCAGGACAATCTGGCAAACGCAAGTTAGATCTGCATTTTAAAGATTTTGGAAGGAATATAAGGTCAAATATGATGCAGTGCCTGAACTGTCCTAATCCTTTTCTCTAGGCGCAATGTATTACTGATGCTGAAAAGAAATATGAGTGCCTGTCGAGGACTTTGGATCAGGAATTGTCAACAAATTATTGGAGAAGATGTGAAGAAGCTACAAGAGAAGGCAATTTTACTCAGCAAAACAGACTGCAAACAAATGTATTTACTATTGATACTAATCGGTGTAACTTTCACATTTCTTTTTTCCTTCAGGAGGGTTAACTTCTGGTCATGCATTTGGTACCTGGAATATTCCTCCAGTTATTGTCGACGAGGAATCCTTCAGATTGGAAAGGTAAGCAATACACGGTTATCCCACTCAGATTTGCTCATCCTTGTGTGCATAGGCATGGCTCTCAATACTCAATATTGAGGTTGCTCCTAAAACCATTTCAGGAATACTACTACTGTTCTAGTAGCATTTTATCTCCTGGAAATTGGTTCCTAGTTATTTAGATCAAAATGTTCATTTTTTGCAGGATGAAAGTGGGAATGTGCGAGGGTACTTAGCTAGGTTCTGCCACCCACAGTCCATCTCCAAATGAAATAATTGATCATATAGCTTACTTGACAAGAAGTTGTGGGGTTCTTTGCAACAACTAATACTGGAATCAACTCGGATCTGCTCATTTGCATTCTGAATATTCTTGTATGTGGGATTTTAGTTTTGACTGTGTGGGATTTTTTGTAAAAGAAAATTGATCAAAATCTATGCTTGTAACCTTTTTTTTTTTCAACAAGAATTTATGCAAGTTTAGTTCTCAAGTGATAATATTTTAAGGCAAGGATGGTGTCAATGAGTTTCCTAGTAAATTATATACCAGGGGACTGCATGATTAATGCAAATTCTACAAAGTATCTTCCCGGGGAGCCTTCTTTTTCAATAATCTCATTGAGATTGTTTTTTTTTTCTTTCAATAGTTTGCTTTGAATTTAATAGTCTTTCAAAAGTTTGCACTATATTTGTAACATTGCTTGCTCTATGTGCTGTAAGAGATGAGAGGATTCTCATATTGTTGTTAACTATTATGGCTCAATGGTTATGGAATTAAATTCACAATCCATAATATGAGTATTTTAGAGGGTTTAGGGAATGATAATAACTAGTAGATGCTATGATTAGATAAAAGAAACACACAATGCAATGATAAGATTGCCAAAAGCTAATTAGAGGCTTTTGGATAAGATCATTCTACTATGTCATTATTATATATAATTGAATTATCATATTAAAAGAAGAAATACGATCAAGGATTATTATTTAGAAACTATTAAGTGCAAAGGGATTAAAACTTCTCATCGAGCTCCAAAATTCTCCCTCGATCTCTCTCTTTTTACAAGCAATTTAGTTGCAAAATAAAGTAGCACAATTACACACATATTTCAAATCCTCCAGCTTAAATTAACTCGTAATTATGATTCTTATTACTTACCCTTCACCGGTATCTTCGCCACCCATTCAACTCCAGTGCAACCAACTGAGACATGGCGTTTGCTCGTCGGCGAAGAAACCGGTGCACTCCTCCTCCCCTTCGAGGAACTCTTCCATCTTCACTGCATGATTCTGGTAATAGTGGATCCCTCCTCCTACTCCCACCGATCTCGTCGTCTTCAAATCCAGATTCAGCAAAGGTGGTTGTTGCGGCGAATCGGGGAAAGAAGTCATGATGCATTCCGCCACCGTCGCCATGTGGGTGGCAGAATCCGACGATGATATCCCGTGCGGGCTGTCTTCGTCGTTGAGCACGGCGTCGTTGAGGACAGCGCTGGAGTCGCTGTCCCATGACCCGTCCTTGCACGCCAGCGCTGGAGCAGAAGGTTCCTCTGCTGCCAAAGTCGGTTTTTTTTCGGCCTCCGAGGCTACTGGATCCTCCGTCGCTAACTTGGCTTTCAGCTCCTTGATCTGCATTTGTTGCTATAAGCCAACGAGTAAAAAAAAAAAAAAAAATCCCCCTTTGGAGGATTTCCTCCAATTTAGAGAATTCAAAATTAAGGTTTTGCTTGAAAGCCCTAAGGAATGAGAATCGGGATTTGAGTTGCCTTGGCAAGCAAGGATTCCTTGTCGCGGAGGAGGGCGTCGCAGTTGAGGCGGAGAGCGTCGTGGCTGGCCTTGAGGGCGGCGTAGTCGTGCTCCAGCTGCTTTGTCTTCCACCGCGCCCGGCGGTTCTGGAACCAGACGGCCACCTGTCGTGGTTGAAGGCCGAGCTCCTGTGCCAGCCGCACCTTTCGCTCCGGCTCCAACTTGTTGTCCACCTCAAAGTTTTTCTCCAGCTCTCTCACTTGCTCCGCGCTCAGACGCCGCTTCTTGGTCCCGCACTCTCCGCCGACGCCGTATATATCCTCCATACTCTCGTCCTCCTCCTGCTCGTCCATGAACGGCCGAAATATGCTTCTCTCTTCTACGTCACCAGGAAGTCCAGGTTAGAGAGCAATTACACTAAAAAGTTTCAACTTTTTTGTAATTTCTTATCATAATTTAGCTATAGGTCATTGAATTATACCAGCGGGGATCAAATGATCCAAGTAACTAAGCGACCTCTTCATGCCGTCACAGCGTAGTTGATGGTCTCAGAAGATGGTTAGGCAGTTCTCAAGAAGCAAAGATAGTGGTCACTTTAGCTTCAAGAATTTGGTTTGTTGCACTCTTAACGGAAGAAAGGGGAGCATCTGTGTGGGGAACAGAGGAAGAGGAGAGGAGGGTGGTCTCTTCCACGTTCCCTCTTCTTTTTCCTTCTGGCCCATATCCTCTCCTTCAGAGCCCATCAATGGAGAATGATCTCTCTGTGTTCTGAAGCATAAGGAGGCACACTCATAGATCAGGGAAAGAAGAGGCTGGAGCCGAAAGATATGTATAAGAGAGAATAGGTAGGAAAATGGCAGAACAGCAGGCTCTAGGTTCTATGCCTCTTTCTAAATCAAAGAGATGTGAAACCTTTGGTTGGGTTTGGGGTTGGGGTTGGGGTTGGGTTTAGGATGACATGGGTTAAGAGGAGACTTTTGAGTTGAATATGAAATGTGAAATGAAATGAAAGGGGCTTCAAACGCATTCATTTCCTATTCCTTTTCTGATTGGTGTACATCCCCGTAGTGATAAAGAGTCCATGCAACCAAACTGTATATATGATTTTCTACTTGTGTATGCACCAAGTCATTCCTGGACTTTAGACTTAGAACTGTGGTTGTTTATAGAGGCAAGAAATAGATTACACCATTATTATTTAATTTTTTTTTCAAACTATTGAAATTTTAATATTATATGATTTTATTACTCAATATTTGAAAAAATAGACCTTTGTTCCTCTTTAACTCGATGATTTACATTTTAATGACTGAACAAAGACTGTAATTTTGTATTATTAGCAAAATTTGCAATTATATTGCTACAACCTCGAATGCAGGGTTCTTAACTTTTCTTATACGGTAACAATAATTCAATTTAACCTGGAGAATGGAAGTCTATATTGAAAAGTCTAAAAGTATTTCAAAAGGCAACCAAACCTTGGGGACCCTTTTGAAACTTTTGCTTCATACAATTTGTTGTGATATCATATTTTTCAAACATTTAATTTTGCTATTAGCACTGTCATATCTTGAAGCCCAGTACATATTTATTAGAATTCCTCAGGTTTTTTCCAGCACCTTTCTTCTCCCTATTATATGAGTTTTTGTGTTGACTTTAGAAGCCGTCTTTCCAAGGGACGATTAAAGGCAGCCTTTCTTTGATCATACGCATACCATAAACCTATCTTGGACGCAGCCCACGGTTTGCGACTTTGACTAATAGATATGATGGCTATCTTATTACAAAAGCATGATGAGCTGTGCTTGATAGGATTTATTGCATTGTTTCATGCATGCACACATGACTTCTCAACCCACACAATTGTTTTGACCCCAATCTCTTCCCAGTTTCCACCACTCAGACAGCTTATCGAACGACAAGCTCTTATCAAAGATATCTCTGATTTTTAAGTTACTTGATTGTACTGGTTGGTTTTGAGAACACAGCCCTCGACTGTGGCAAGTTTCTTCTTTGATTTCAGAAAGATCACTGCAGAGAGGAGCATGTGCATGCATGAAGCGTTAGATCGAGGGTCTATATTGTGCTTGCCCCACCTGTCATTGTTTTATGGTGGCAGGTTCCCATGCTTTCCCACTGCGAGCCCATGTCTCTCCAAGAAGGGATAATTAAGGATCAAAGTGCATGGTATGTACATATTTAATTGATACCTTGTGTTGCAGCTAGTCCTAGTTTTGGATGTCATCAAGCAAACAATTAGTGGTGATGGTCGCATTAGCCATAGTGGTGGGCGTCTTCTTAACTTATTCCTGAGTGTATCTGCTTATATAGCTGATACTTGGAATATGCAAAAGGGAAAAGGCAATAAAAGAAAAGGAAGAAAATTGTATAAAGTTTTGAGATAATAAAGTTTGGCATTCTACATGTAGGATGCATAATTGCTTTTATGTATGTGGAGCCAAAGTGGGACAAATTTATGATAGGTAGCATTACAAATTCCAGGGTCACGTGAAAGTGGAACTCACTAAGTAGACATTTTTTTAGTTACAAACTCATATTATGACTTTTGTTAAAGTTAGAAAAGAAAAGAAAAAAACTCAGGCTCTTAAAATTGATCATAAGCTAGTCTGTATGCTGTTTTCAACATGATGACAAATTCTAGGGTGTAATTTTGAGAGACCATGAACTTTTTTGTGATCTAACTTGGAACAAGTCTTAGCATGGGTGTTTGACTCTAAAATGCTACAAATCTTGGAACTTGGCATTGTGCTTGTGCAAATGGTTGTTAGCTGATTTGCAACAGCTTGTGACCAAATTTTCAGTAAGTCATAATATGTGTTTTTTACTCTAAAAATATTACGTTTCTTGAAATTATAAGGTGAAAGTTGATCTGAAAATTAGCTTGCCTAGGAGATAATGAATGTTAATGGGGCAGAGGTATTTTGATAATAGATCAAAACTATAGCATTAAGTGGTTATTTAATAAATTTTAGGATATCTAAAAAAAAAACCAGCAAACTACTGAGGGAGGGCAAAATAAAATTTTCTCTGAAAAGAAATTAAAATGTGGCTTGTTCTTGTAACCAAGAAAGGTCTAAATCAATGGAGGAATAAAATCACATATGGTCAATTGAGTAGGTTTTGAGGTTTCTAATTTCTTGAAGGTTCTTCATATATTAGAGTGCACAAAGTCTGTTCTAACAATTGATCAAATATTGCGAAGCGGAAGAGAAAGCTAAATAGGACACTGGTAGATATCAAGACAGAGGGGATGCACCCAAATTATACATTGACAAATAGAAGGGAAGAAATGAGACGTGCAATTAACAACTCTCTCAAGAAACAATTGATTCAATGCTGAAAGGGATGTAATGCGGACAACTTGGCAGCTCCACCATCAATCACAGTCCAGGAATTAATGACAGAGCTTAGCCATTGGTCGATCACAGAGCAGCAGTCACCATCCACAGGATGTCAAATAAGCTGCTCTCAAAATTGTCTTTTTTAGGTGATTAAATTTCCACAACTAGATGCAAACAATTAAATAATAATGTGTATGTAGAAATTAGAGCGTATGTATGTGTTTAAGTTGTGAATTTTGAACTTGACTCAATAATGCAATTAATACTTGTTTGAAACATTGTGATAATGGGAGCATATCAAATAGATTGTGAAAGACAAAGATGAAGAGGATTTTTTGTTCCTTATTTGGGGTCAAAAGTCGATTTATTTCAACAGTAAAATTACTGTATGGCTACGTAGTTCCTGAGTGAGGAGTTCAACTTTTTTAGCCACAGTAAATGTGGGCACTTATGAGCCAGTGGGAATACACGGATTCTCTTCAAAGAAAAAGATACAAGGGATTGAAAGGATTGTTGTGATGGTTGCATGTAGACTATGTGGACATATATAAATGTTGAATTGTGCCTAAAAAGAATTATTTTACCTTTTAGACATACGTTTTTTTTCTTTCTCCCCATTGCACAAATGAAAATGAAGTGGAAGCCTTCTAGATGAAAAATAAGAGGAAGTATCAGTTTGCTCAGAGTTCATTAATTTTCTAGTTTGCCCGAAGATTTTCAGAAAAGACTATTTGCCCTTTACAGTTTAATGAACTGGGATGGATTGCTCCCTAGGTGCAAATCCTTGTCGATGATAATCCAAATCTCTCATCTTGGCACCTGGATTTTGATGGTTTTACTGCTTACATCCAAGTTTTCATCAGTTTTCTTCCACATCTATGGAATAATGAACTACTGCACATTGTGGCTGACATCTAGTTGTATATAATGAACTGTTTGTTGGTAAGTTAAACATCAGGTCTTTGCTGAGGCAACCTTGTGCTATCGCTCTCACCTTCTTTGCAGGAACAAGAAATCTCCGAGGAGTCGATAACATTCACATACAGCAGGTCTTTCTGAGAGATTGGATGGAAGTTTCAAGTAAGTTCAATTAGGATTTTGTTCAATCCTTCATCTACATTCCAATCATTTATTTGTAAGAACTGATACTCGAAAAGATTGGACACAAGTGATCCGTCCATCATTCAATAGCTCAGTCATTGTGTACGCAGTAGCAGATTCCTAATTTTTCTATTTATTTATTCTTTCTCCTAACTAAATTCTAGATTGGACAAAAATATCATATTACTGTCATATCTAACTCAGAACAACTCTTTTCATCCCTCTGCTGCAAATTTAGTTTGTAGGCATATACAAAAACACAGAAACCACTGCTACAATTGCAATAAAAAGAGAACAAACCACAAATTCTTCAATTCATGTACAAGATGCTTACATCTGTACATCTACAATGACAAAGTCTAGTCTCAGCAGAACAAACTCTTAGCATGTAATGATGTCAAGGGATCACTGGTATATCTTCTGTTTCTTGTAAGGTTCTCAATTACTATGGCAAAGTCCGAGTAAATCTACTATTTGGAGTTTGATCCCACCTATGTATAATTATCAGCAACGTCATCAACAACATCAAAAGTTGAGCTCCTATTCTAGCCACTAGAAAGATTGGTGGTTGAGGAACCCTAGTTCATGAAGTGCTACTAATAAACCATATCCTATGTATATTACTTTACCTTTCTAGAGAATTGTACTCTGATTTGGTTCCCACTTCATGATAATGCATTTTGCCTGCAGTATTATGTTAAAAAAGAATTTTAACTTCTTAATAATACTGTGTTGCGAATGGTTACAAATATCTCATTGTCCACTAGTCTCCATCACCAAACAGTAACACACCAAAAGTCTCAAAAGTATTAATTAATTCAAATAACTTATAAGAAATTCATTAGGTAGTTCTATATCCTGGAACGGTTTATCTTCTTATCATCCTCTGTTGCTACAGAAACTTAATTTGAGAAAAGAAAAAGAAAAAGAACATTGATAGTTATAATCTTCCAATCAATGAACCAACTGAAACAAAACTCAAGCAGGCAAGCTAGTAGTAATCAATTGCCCTAAAGCTTTTGAGTTGCATATGCCTAAGAGATGGCCAAAGGCTTTCCCACTATCCAAAGGTGATTGATTGGGAAAGCGATGCTTCTTTTGAGAGCACCTTTTGGTGGAGCCTACGGCAGCACCTTACCTAATGGTCTCCTGCACAAAAGGAAGAGCCACAGGAAGAAGACAGAAGGAAAGGAAAGGAAAAGTAGTGAGAAGGTGTGCTATTAGTTTTGGATGGTGTTTTCAGCATGACAAGGAAAGTCCAACAAGGATGTGGATATTTAGACTTATCTTTCCTTTTAGAATTTGCGGATATCATGATTCACATAAAATACATATCCTAAAGTCTATTAAGTGCTGAAAACTTTATAAAAGCTATGCAATTGCAAGGCCTGTCAGAAACTTTCATGGTTGTTCTAAATGCAGTGTAGATCACCACTGGTTCCTAGATTCCTAGCCTATGAATGATCTTATCAGTTGAAACTCCTAGACTTATGTGGATAAATACCAACCAGTGGTATAAACTTTTCAATTGCATATAATTCCTGACAATTCTGTAGCAGAACTGAAACAAGATCAAAAGCAGACAGGGAAGTTTAGGCATTGGGTTCATGATTTGAAATCAAAAGGCTTCAGCAACATCTACATGAGTACAACTAAATTAGCAAAAACATTCTGAATCTGGACGTCTAGTGCAAGATTACACACAGGTTGGAAAGTTCCCATAATTTCTGACAAACTTGGGATTTTCCAGAAACACTTGTTGTAAAATAAGTAGTGTTTAGAACTGTATCCATAAGAACAAGCGAGAGGGGGCAACTATTTCTGGGGCTGGGGGAGTTTATTTAGTGTTAAAATGAATCTTCTTACCATCATGAAAATCATTCGAGAAATTCCAAGATGCAGTAAAAACTAGATCAGATTGCTGCTGTTAAAAAGGGCACTACAAAATATACATGTTAGTTGTTGCTTATTTCAGTCAGCAAATAGGCATAACTTATCAACATACTGTAGGTGGGACCTTAATGACATTTTCTCAAGAAAAGGAAAAGGAGAAAAATCTTGACAAAGGTTGGAGTACCGGAACTGTGAAAAATCAAGAGAAAGCAACACAAATAATCTATTTCTCTTTGCTGAGAACAAAGAACTAAATTAAGCAATTTAAACAAAGTAAAAAAAAAATAGAAAATGATGGCATGAGAATTTTGTGTTAAGCAATAAAGGAGTGATTACTGTTATTGATGGCGATGGTTAGCTAATCTTCATGTTCCTTCTCAATGCCTACTCTTTTCAGTAACTAGGACCAAGAGTTCACTGAATCTAACAATGAGAACTTTTAGAAAAGAATAACTATTACAATGTGTCTTTTTTTTTTGTGTGTGTTAAATCGACAAAAGAAACAATTTCAATAGATTGTTTGTTTCTCAATGAACGAAGACAGTAATAATAGTTTTTAAATTTTGTTCTAAAACTCTTGGGATATCTTGGAAAAACAAGAGGAAAAATAAAATTTCCCGCTTGTATTTTAGTCCCTTTTATTTTCAATTTCAATTAATCATTGTGCAAGTGCTAGCCAATTGATTAATATTTTATTGTACAAGATATAGAGTTTTGTCTTTGATGATTATCAAAATAGGAAAATACCTTATATTTTAAAAATTCAGGGCAAGTTTTTTTTTTTTTTAAAATAAATAAATAAATACTCGCTAAAATCTGGATCGTCACTGACTCACTTCCACTTTCAAGAGTCAGAACGGTTAAGAAATTGAGTATTCCTATAAAAGCTATGAGCATTTCCTTAAAAAGCTATGAGCACTGTGGAGTCCGACTGATCCGCTAAAAAAGCTATGAGCACTTTTTTGATTTACCCAAATAGTTAGTGGGGATCCGCTGAGACTTTGATCTCTTCCGTCTCAGTTGTTGAAGGGATATTCCTAAAGAACTATGGGACAGGACTAATTATCCACAAAAAAGTCAAACCAAAGATTCAAATACCTAGTACTAATAAAATAAAATAAAAAAAGAAATCTAAGTCTAAAATCAAATTATAGCACCTTGAGATTTTATTCATTTATTTATTGATAAGCCGGTGGATGCTGGTCCAAGTTCAGATTAAAAAGAATAAGAATTGTTCAAATATCAAGTTATTATATTGTTCTCTAGAAGTTTGGAAGTCTAGAAGGAACATATTATAAGGTCCAACTATAATACCATTACACTTTTATGAACATTTAAATGCAGTTTTAATAGAGTAAATAGAAAAGAGAATAATATTATAACTTTTAAGATAGTGGTGACGAAAAAATATATAATTAATATATATATGCATTTTAAGTATGATTAAATGAAAAATATGAGGTATTTCAAAGAATTTTATCAAACAAAATGATTTTAATATGAGAAAAATATAAATGTGGATCTATGAGTAAAAAATAAAAGATATAATATAGTGCATGC